>JAJOOO010007095.1:0-55219 GCA_029582685.1 Solanum piurae | reverse complement strand
TTTATTTTCAAGAAGTATATTTGAACGTTATTAATAATCCACTAGATTGGAATCATACCTAAGCCCTACCCACAATGTAGAAGGAAACCCTAGCTAGATTGGGTTTTTGACTTCACAGTTGGGGGGAATTTCTGTTGAGTTCTCTCGAACCTCAACACTATCCATTAGCTAACCAGCCCATGTTTTCATCAAATCCACTCTTTCGAGCTAGATACAAAGGCTTGGTCTTGGGTTTAACTTTCTTAAGATAAAAGCATCAAGACCCACTACTAAGAATGCCAAATTACTACATTGGTTTCATACTTCTCTCTCGAACAAGCACAAAACTCTAAAATCTATCACACCAAAGATGCAATAATGAAGTTAAACCACAATAATAATTTTGACCCGCTTCAGATTAACACCAACAATCGCTAATCGATAACACCCATTTAGTAGAATGCAACAATTGGTCACATTGTCAAACCCCCAATGTTAGGGTTTCAGCCAATCATGGAGAAAAGATGAAAATCAATACCTGCCACATTTTCCATAGCTGAGTAAATGAAATTTGAAAGTTAAAATCTACTAAAGTCTTGTGGAGCACTGTTTGAGACATCCTTTTTGAACTGCTGAACTTAAGTTTTACTTGAGGACAAGCAAAAGTTTAAGTTGGGGGTGTTGATGAGTCCTCGATTTGGACACATTTAGGGCTTTATTTATAATGATTTAGAGTCCTCAAATTCTTATTTCGTGCCAATAATTGATGAAAAACCCTTTATTTCCATGTATATGGATTGAGGAACAAAGAATGGACACAAATTTGTAAAGAGGAACGAAGCGAGCTGAAAGAAGGAAGAAAAGAGAGATTGGTGATCTCCAAGTCCATTTGGCGACTCGTCGAGCGGCCATTTTACTGCTTAAAGTTCCAGTGTGCCAAGCCCTGAAGGATAAAATCAAGTTGGTGAGAGAAAGGAGCAGTCGGTGGATCACCGAGTGGTTTTGCGATGCAGTATTAGATCGCCCAAAGTTACAGACCTGGAGGATGGTGAAGGTTAAAGCAAAAAGGTGATGGAATTGACCAAAGGGTGGATCATCGAGTTGATCAGCGAACCCGACTTACTTCGCCGAATGGTCCTTCGCAACATATTTTTGGCGACTATAAATACTTTTTTGAACAATTAGGAGATTATCTTATCTTTTATGAAATTTTATTTAGAACAATCTTGAGTGGAATTTTAAGATTGAATACACAGTATTGAGATAAGTTTTCCTTAGCTTTGAATAATTGAAGTTTTTTAATTTTTGTGAAATTGGTAGTGGGTCTTTGAGATTCTTCAATTTGGACCTTTGTAAAGACGAAATTAATCTTACCCAGTTGATGGAAACACAATTTGGTAACGATTTTTATCTTTTTATGATGTCTAACTAAAGCCTCAATTCTTGAGGTGTGATTACGTGATTATGGGTGGATTTAGCATATGGGTATTGCTAATTGTTAGTTTAAATGTTGTTTAGAAGTGATTTCAATCAGTAATTGTGGCTTAATGTAAAGAATTGTAGTTGCAAATGCAGTTCTACCTTCTTGTTTTTTGCCGTCTCGAGAGAGAGGTTTTAAAACCAAGATTATTGGTTGATGGTCTGTGGGCATTGGGTTTTCATGAGTTCATCTCGAGAGAGTGAATCCTAAACCTTTTTCCACACATTCAACTTGAGAGAGTGAATGGACTAAGGCGTAGGTTGTTCTTATTTTGTATGCTTGTCGATGTTCGAGAGAAATTGAATTGATTCGGGGTAAATAATTCGAGAGAAAGTTTACCTCCTCTATAGTCTAGCTTAGTCACTAATATACAACTATTTCCTAACAGTTGCAATTACTCATTTGTCTACATTAGCCTATAATCGAATCACATCTCAAGAATCCGTCTCCTTATTATTTTTATTGTGTTATTTGTTGCTGATGTAGTTGATAATTAAAACCAAAACCTCCTGTTATTTGACATTCGTGTCACCCCCTAATTTGAATTATGTTGTTATTAGTAAATGTTTATTCCTTTGGCTGATTCGAACATATTTGTACTTTGCTATTGAATCTTAAACTTGTACCACTCCCTGTGGTATTCGACCCCAACTCATTAGGTTGGGTTATATATTGACTAACGATCGTTGACGCTTAGAATCGGATGAAGTGTCTTTGATAGCATTATTCAATCAAAATGGCGCCACTACCGGGGAGGGTATTGGTTAAGATTCTTTAGTTAAGTTGAATTTTGTTCTTTCTAGTCATAGTTGAACCTACTTACTTTCAGTTTTGGTTTTCATGTTTCTTGTTTAGAACAAAAGAAAGGAGCATGTCTTGCAGCAACGATGACCAAATGGACCTCTCTCCTTTGAGGATGATGATTCTTAGGGATAACATCCTGAGTTTCAGACAATTGGAGGGCGAGTCAATCTGTGAGTTGTGGCTAAGATTTCAGTCACTATTGTAGCAGTGCCCAACTTATGGAATTCCATATAAGATACTTCTAGAATGCTTCTACAGGGCTCTTGGTCCCGAAAATAGAATAGTGGCTGACAAAATTTCTCAAGGTGGTCTCATACGACTACCTTATGCAATAGCAGCCCAAATCCTTCATCACATGGCCAAGACCAACAAGGAGACTGAGAAGTACCAAGACTTGGCCACATTATTGAGTCAGATGGATCTCTTTGCCAAAAAGGTCAAGGAACTGGAAGTAATATACCAAAGAAACGATAGATACATTCCCCCTCACGAGCGTTGAAGGACAAAAGAGTATGAGGGTGGGAAAATAGAAGAGGTGCTCTTACTCGTTCATCACAAAGTCAAAGAACACGATAGAGTGTTGAGAGAGATAAGAGAGAATGTCTCAATGTTAAATCAGATGTAAACCTCTCACTCCATGTTCATTCAGCTACTAGAGTCCCAAATGAGTCAAGTGTTATCTTGTCTCTACCCACATCAAGAAAGAGGGTTGTCTAATGACACTGAGGAAATCTCCAAAACTGAAACTTAAGTGGGGACTTGCGTCGTGCCACGACATTAACTAAGGCGCTTCTTGGGAGGCAACCCAAGTGTTTCTCGCTATGTATCTGTTGGGCCTCTCTGATTTCATTAATTTCGTAATTGTAAGCCTATTTTCCAAGTTTAATCTGAATATATTGCCTAATTGTTGATTTCCCGAAATTTTCATGCTTAAAAGTGTTCTAAATTTTTGGGTTGTGCCAATTTGTTGTTGGGTCTAGTCTGATGAAGTCTAAGTAACCTGCATTTGTGCCAAATGACATGCTTTCCCAATGATGGAGAGGTTGACGTCATTCTTAAGGGCAAAAGTCATCAAACGGCTAAATTTAGCCAAACCTGGAGAAGTATGAGTATCCCAGAGGCATGGGTGTAATGGTTCTTAGTTTAATTAAGTGAGTGCATGGTTTTATTTTGTTTTTGGGGGCTGCGGGGTTGAATTTGGAAGTTGGGGTTAAAAGTAAGCTCGTTGGGCAGTTTGGCGAGCTGGGTCGAGCTCGCCGAACCACTCGGCAGTTCGTAGAATCCCCCTAGATCGCCTTTAATTTCATGCTAAAATTGATTGTGGGTTCTGTAACTTTCGGCGAGTTACCTAAGTTCGCCAAGTGCACTCGGTGACTCGTCGATCGTCCTTCTTGATCGCACTTTCTACGTCCCTACCCCATAAAATGAACTGTAACATTCGGTGGGCTAGTTCTTGCTCGCCAAATGTTGTCGGTGATTCGCTGAAAGACCCCTCTAATCACCGACATGCCATTTTTATGGAAATTTTTGAAGCCAATCCTTTCGGCGAGCCCAATCTGGCTCGCCAAAGAGATTCGGCGAGTCTGTCTGCACCTATTTTTCTGCAACTTCGTTTGAATTGTTTCTAACTCTTTTTGATGTTTTTGGAGATATGGCTGGAACCAACCTCGATATGTCACCCCGTAAACGAGCACGAGGTATCTTTATAAATGAAGGAGGAGCTAACCCTCCTAAAAAGGAAAGAACAGAACCTCCTAAGGGAGGCAAGGGAAAAGGCAAGAGGCCAGCATCTGAGGTTCCAGAGCTAAACTCCGGCAGCGAGGGAGAGGCCTTTAACTCCAAAGTTGTATTATATGAGCTAGAGGATGACCAGCCATTCCAGTCCCGGAGAGTGGAGATTTGTGCTAGATCTCATCCCGACTCAACGAGAGCCCCAGCAACAACTACAGTGCCAGCTCCGGCACCACCTGTGATCCCAGTGCCACCAGTGGTTCCTCCTACGTGGCTACTTAAGAGATTGAAAGTCGATGGGTTGCGAACAATTTTAGAGGAGAAGATACTATCCACAGAGGCCTAGAGGGCAGATACTCCTCAGTAAAGGACACCTTCTAGTTCCACCGGTTCGAGCAGTTCACCAGTCCCCGAGGCTCCTATATTCCTACATGGGTTCGGGATTTTTATACAGTATATGGAGAGCTGGGGCCCAAGGGGAAGAAGAAGGCCAGCGCCTTCATACCGATGAAGTCGATCATGGTCCGGGGAAAGGAAGTCGAGTGCAGTAGCGATAACATTAATATTATACTCAACAGGGCTCTAGGTGCTACACTTGCATATGAGGGCTTCCCTATTACTCAGTCCCTTGATGACTTAAAGGGTTGGCTTGCACTTTTGATTTATGATACCACCCCGAGGTGGATCGAGGAAGAGGCCCCCATCGAGAAGAAGGATCTAAATATGTTACTCAGTTCTGGTTCGGCTTTATCAGCAGCACCATCATGTCATCCTAGAACGAGTCCATCCTCCACCACCCTAAGGTAGCCTATCTTGGGTCGATCATTTCTAGGAGGAGCATTAACTTGGAACTCCTCATAGAGCAGGAGATGGCCATAAGGGCCAAGCAGAGCCATACGTCCCTACCATTCCTGGTGTTGATTACATAGTTGTGCCGGCATACTGGAGTTCATCGTGATGGGATTAGAGATTTTGAGGTCACTCGTACATCCTCCACTGATATCCGGCGTATAGAGATCGAGTACACTCAGGAGGAGGCAAACAAGAGGAGAGCAGCTCTGATAGATACATCTCCGGAGGTGGACATTGACTCTATACATGCAGAGGCATTTTTACCTACTCCGACCTCCGGGCTTTCAGATACATCTGCTCCCAGTTCTTCCTCCCAGGATCCTGGTACTTCTACCTCTTCCCAGCCCACCAGGATTACTCAGGCTATGATCCTGAAGATGGGGTACCTGGCCCATTCAGCTGATGTGAGGGCTACCCAATTAGAGGTTGCAGTCCCATAGATGATTGAGAGCACCATCCTTGCTGCACCGACCCCCCTCCAGACATCTGTTGATGATTTGACTGCGAGAGTCACGACTTTTGAGCGTTGACAGGGGGAGTCTACTGAGGTTACAGCTTTGAAAACCGAAGTGGCAGATCTGAGGAAGGATGTAGGTTATCTCAAGTCTACAGACTTCACTTCATTATTAGAGGCAGCAGATGATGTGGATGCCCTGACCAGTTCTGGGATTCTTCTGGTTACAACTGGAAACGTGTCGAGGGAATATGTGGTAGTTGATGAGTCAGAGGCAGAGATTGATGAGGAGTAGATTGTGGTGAGAGAGGAGAGCATCTATGGATATCTCCCTGACCTTGTGGAGACAATTGTACAGTTGATAATTCAGACATCGCTGACAGAGACATCCATGGTAGGCCCTAGTGGATCGAGTGCTGCTATTGTGACTCCAAGCACCGATACCCATGATCAGAGTACTACACCGAGCACTGATGCCGTGATAGATGGAGAGACTGTGTAGACAGGACTTTTATTTACCTCCATCTCTGTCTTCTTTTATTAATTTTTAGTACTTTATTGCATTTGAGGACAAATTGTTTTTTGTTGTGGTGGGGTGAGGTATTTCCATACCTACCTCTTGTGTTGATGACGTTTTCTGTATATATTGGGTTTTGTGCTATATATTATGTTTTGACACTATTTTTGTGGATGTTTGAGCTTTTGGCTCCTTATTTTGAATGTTAATGATATTTACACCCTTTCGGGAAAAAATTCCATATCTTGTGTATTTAATTGTGGTTGTTCTTGTGAAAATTTGAGTGTCGGTTGTGATCAATACCGATGACTTGAATACTTCTCTCAATCAAACAAAAATGAATGTGCGGCTATTATGAGCCAAATGAAGTTGCATAGGATATATGTGAAATTTTTGCATCTCATTGTGACTAGCCGATTATCAAATTAAGTCTCTTGTGATGAACATTGCACACTAGTAAAAGTGTGGAGTCTTGTTTGACATTGGTGTCAATGCCTTGTGTGATTAGCCTACCGTGAACCATGTGTGATGACACCTAGAATTTTCCCCATTGGTCCGGTTGACTAAGTGATGCAAGCTTTTGAAATGATCTTAGACACCAATTTTAAAGAGTGAAACAATTTGACATTATACCTCTTTTGTGGCCTACCTTATGAGTGTGTGAACTTCGCTTGAACACCTTTTGAGCCTTAGCCTATCCTTGGAAGAAACTTGAAGAAATTGTGACCTTTCTTCATCCCTTCACCCATAATCCTCATGATTTGTGGTTTATTTGAATATGCAACTTAGGCCAAAAGCCTAAGTTGGGGGTGTGGTGAAAAGAGAAGGTAAATCAAGAAGTGCAAAGAAGGCCCCATTTGACCCATAGTTTTGAGAAAGATGGAACCCCTCCATACAAAAAAAAAGAGAAATGAGGAATGAAAAAGAAAAAGAATGAAAAAGTTTGAAATAAAGTTGTGAAAGTGCAAAAGAAATGGGTTGTCCGGTATTCCATGAGAAGTGACTGATGGGGTGACTTTTGAGCATGAATGAAAATGTTGAAGAATAGGGAGGAAAGTGTTGTTCATACCACATTTCATGAGGATAGCAGCCACTGAGCCTAAATGACCATACCTTTACACTCAGCCCCGTTACAAGCCTTGAAAAGACCTTTTTGATCTTGAGTGAGCTGAAACAAGTGTTGATTGGAAAATAAGGGCAAACCTATGGTTGAAGTAGTGCATGTGTTCCATCTTTGTGAGTGTGAGAGTTGTTTTTGTTTTCGGAACTATAAACTGTTGAACCATTGTGTGTGAATATGGAAGCATTCTTTGTGTGAGGGTATTTGAGTACTTTTGTTGAGCTTGAACTTGCATTTGAAGCAAGTATTGTGAACTTCAGAATCTTTGATAATGGTGTGTTACAACTTGAATCTTTGAGTGCACAATTGATCCTTGCAATCTTGTGTAGCACTGTTTTAGACATCCTTTTTGAACTGTTGAACTTGAGGACAAGCAAAAGTTTAAGTTAGGGGTGTTGATGAGTCCTAGATTTGGATTCATTTAGGGCTTTATTTATAATGATTTAGTGTCCTCAAATGCTTATTTTGTGCCAATAACTGATGAAAAACCCATGATTTCCAGGTATATGGATTGAGGAACAAAGCATGGACACAAATTTACAAAAAGGAACGAAGTGAGCTGAAAGAAGGAAGAAAAGAGAGCCTCGTGATCGCCAAGTCCATTTGGCGAGTCGCTGAGTGGCCATTTGACCGCCTAAAGTTCCAGTGTGCCAAGCCCTGAAGGAAAAAATCAAGTTGGCGAGAGAAAGGAGCAGTCGGCGGATCGCCGAGTGGTTCCGCGATGCAGTATTAGATCGCCCAAAGTTACAGACCTGGAGGATGCTGAAGGCCAAAGCAAAAAGGCGATGGAATTGACCAAAGGGCGGATCACCGAGTTGATCGGCAAGGCCGACTTACTATGCCGAATGGTCCTTAGCAGCATATTTTTGGTGACTATAAATACGTTTTTGAACAATTAGGAGATTATCTTATCTTTTATGAAATTTTATTCAGAACAATCTTGAAAGAAATTTTCAATTTGAACTCAGAGTATTGAGACAAGTTTTCCTTAGCTTTGAATAATTGAAGTTTTTTCACTTTTGAGAAATTGAAAGTGGGGCTTTGAGATTCTTCAATTTGAACCTTTGTAAAGACGAAATTAATCTTACCCAGTTGATGGAAACACAATTTTGTAATGATTTTTATCTTTTTATGATGTCTAGCTAAAACCCCAATTCTTGGGGTGTGATTATGTGATTATGGGCTGATTTAGCTTATGGGTATTGATAATTGTTAGTTTAAATGTTGTTTAGAAGTGATTTCAATCAGTAATTGTGGTTTAATTTAAAGAATTGTAGTTGCAAATGCAGTTCTACCTTCATGTTTTTGGCTAGCTCGAGAGAGAGGTTTTAAAACCACGATTATAGGTTGATGGTATGTGGGTATTGGGTTGTCATAGGTTCAGTTCGAGAGAGTGAATCCTAAAGTTTTTTCCACGCATTCAACTCGAGAAAGTGAATGGACTAAGGCATAGGTTGTTCTTATTTTGTATGCTTGTCGATGTTCGAGAGAAATTGACTTGGTTCGGGGTAAATTGTTTGAGAAGTTTACCTCCTCTATAGTCTAGCTTAGTCACTAATATACAGCTATTTCCTAACAGTTGCAATTACCCATTTGTCTATATTAGCCTATAATTGAATCACATCCCAAGAACCAGTCTCATTATTGTTATTATTGTATTGTTTGTTGCTGTTGTAGTTGATAATTAAAACCAAAACCCCCTATTATTTGACATTCGTGTCACCCCCTAATTTTGAATTATGTTTTTATTCGTAAATGTCTATTCCTTTGGCTGATTTGAACATATTCGTACTTTTATATTAAATCTTAAACACGTACCACTCCCTGTGGGATTCGACCCCTACTCATTTAGTTGGGTTATATACTGACTTTCGATCGTTGGCGCTTAGAATCGGATGAAGTGTCTTTGATAGAGTTATTCAATCAATAAACACATGAATGACTCCACCCATAGGTTTGCCCTTATTTTCCAATAAACACTTGCTTCAGCAAACTCAAGATCAAAAAGGTCTTTTCAAGGTTTGTAACGGGGTTCAGTGTAAAGGTATGGTCATTTAGGCTCAGTGGATGCTTATCCTCATGAAATGTGGTATGAACAATACTTTCTTTTCTTTTCTTCATCATTCTCATTCATGCTCAAAATTTACCCCATTATTCACTTTCCATGGAATACCGAACACCCCATTTCTTTTGCACTTTCACAACTTTATTTCAAACTTTTTCATTCTTTTTTTTTTCATTCCTCTTTTCCTTTTCTCTCTTTTTTTTTGTATGGAGGGATTCCATCTTTCTCAAAATCATGGGTCAAAGTGGGACTTCTTTGTACTTCTTGATTTACCTTCTCCTTTCACCACACCCCCAACTTAGGCTTTTGGCCTAAGGTGGTTATTCAAACAAATCACATTTCATGAGGATTATGGGTAAAGGGGATGAAGAGAGGTTTCATTTGCTCAAGTTTATTCCAAGAAAAGGGTAAGGCTCAAAGGGTGTTCAAGCAAAGTTCACACACTCGGATTACAATAACTATCAAGCTATAAGCTGAATTTTATGAGTGCAAATACCGGGAGGAATGCCCACTATGTTAGCGATAGTACAAACTATAGCATTGATATGTCTTCTCAACACCTCAAGGAGCAATTTTACCTACCCTTCAAGCAAGTCAGATGCAATGATCACCGGTAAGGTGTTATTTACCCCCAAAAAAGCATATCGGAGATGGAAGGGAAGTACTTTTAACTCCAGATTTGGTGGTTCTTCTGTTAATGGCTTTGCGGGAGGACTCTCTCAATTTTTTAGATCAATGTCCAACTTCAATGGAGTCTTTGAATACCCCGCCCCCCCAAGCCTGATAGAGTAGCTAATACCTCTTCATAGCCTTGAATTTCAAATTCACCAAAGTTAGCAAGCACGGCTTCAAGTGGTTCACTTATACACATCAAATGGCTCACACTAGCCACTACCTCATCAATAACATCAAAAGTGGAGACCACGTGAATATAACTTGGGTGTTTCACTGACTTACAAACATTAAAGGTTACCTCATCTTCATTGTAACGACTCGTAAAATGAATAAGTGAAACTAGAGCCTAACATGTGTGTGTTTGAGTTGGTGTGAGGTTTGAGGGTGTTTAATGTTGTTCCCAGGTTTGGTTGAGGGGTTTAGGGGTCAAACGTCAAGGTACGACTTCCCAAGGACCACCCTAGGGGTCTTTGAGGAGGACCCTTAGTCTAACCCCCAAGACCCCAAAGAACCATGAAAGTCACCAAAAGTTTGGTGACCTACTAAAAGGGACCACGCCCTGCAGGTCCATCCACGCCCCGTGGATGGCCTCTATAGGTCAAGCGCCATTTTTGCCAAGCTTCAACCCCAGACCACGGACCAAAAAGATGGTCCGTGAGTGGACTCACGCTACGTGAGTCTAGGGCGTAGTTTGCACCTGTGTGCTGTCAAAAGACACGGCCTAGTGAAGGGTGGATTGGTAAGTTCACCCTTAGCTTAGTGAAGTGTTTGGACGGTTATTTTAGGTTAATTAAAGTATTTTAAGAGTATTAAAACATTAAAATACTCATTTAGATTTCATTACTCAAATCAAAACCTCCCTTCCCCTCCAAAAGATCTCTCTCAAGAAACCTCCATTGGAGGTGAAGATTTCAAGCTTCCAAGGTCAAATCTTCAAGTTTTTCAAGGGGATTTCGTGGATTTATTCTCAATAAGGTATGTTGGTCTTCATCCTTGACTTATTATCTTTCAAGGAGCCAATTTCAAAGTGATTTCAAATCTTCAAAGTTTCCCCAAAAACCCTAGATTTCAATCTATGCATGGATTCGATTCAAAACGAATTCTAAAGGCATTATAGCATTGAATTGTGGATTTAAAGATTATTTAAGGTGAATTCTTCCTAGAACCCATGTTTTCCCAAAATTTCCTAAATTGTTATTTGTGATTGGGAGTTGATTGACTATGCAAGTATGTTGAATTATTGATACTTATATTGAATTAAGTGATTTAATCATGTCAATTTCATTATCTATTGTAGTATCTTGGATTTATGGATTGATGTTGGTTCTTAGCCTTGAAGGGCAAGTTATGATCAAATGGCATATTGAAGTAGAATTGTGCTTGATCTATTGATCCACTTGAAAGGTGGAGGTGTTTACTTACTATGTGTATTGTGGTATTGAATTGATATATATCTTCCTTGTACCTCAACATATGAAGGATCTATGTGTGATAATGATGTAAAGTATATGTGTGTTCTTTCAATGAATGTATAATGATCATGTTTAGAACGTAATTGTGTTATTGATTAAAAGCATATTCTCAATTAACACTCATGAATGATGATGATGGAATGTGAAGGGCGTTCTTCTATGAATTATATATCTTGAATTGGTAGGCTTAGGCATCATTTCCTTGTATAAATGAAAGTAATATGATTATTGTGTACTGAATTGATAGGCTAAGACATCCTTTTCTTATATTGATGAAAGTGATCTTGAATGAAGTATCTTGAGTTGGTAGGCTTAGGTATCCTCCTCTTGTATAATGAATGTATCTTGACTTATTGTCTTAATGTCTTGAATTGGTATACCTAATATTGGTAGCCTTTCATGAATGAATGAATGATGAAGTATTCTAGGCTAAACCTTGTATTGGTAGACCTAATGTTGGTGGCCTTTCATAAGGAGTCTAGGAACTAATGTGATGTTAAACCTTGGATCGGTAGACCTAATGGTGTTGGCTCTTCCTTGTGAGAATGTTAAACCTTGAAATGGTAGACCTAATAGTGGTGGCCATTTCTTGTGTGAAATGATGAACCTAGAAATGGTAGACCTAATGGTGGTGGCTCTTTCTAAGAAGATCAATGAGCTATCCTTAAATGTACCTTGAATCGTTAGACCTAATGGTGGTGACCTTTCATGTGTTTGTGCATTGAGTCGGTAGGCCTAATATTGGTGTCCCTCTCAAGTGCAATGATGTGATGTGATTGAAATACTCTATGGGAATGTACGCTAAGTACCGAGTGGATATGGTAAGATGGAAACTCTCCCAATGATAGGCTAAGGTTCCAATGAACATCTTCATATCCCATAACTATGTGCCCACATAGTATATTCGCTAGTAGAATTCCTTCCAAGCTAATATTACCGGTCTTCCTTAGGCAAGTTGACCACCTTCTTCGGTGTGGGGTTACACGACACTGGATTCCATGTCTAGCTTGCATGGTCTATTTCCGTTAAATGCTTATTCCCATCATGTGAGATGTGCATTATGGTTTCTTGAGAGGTTCTATGAAGTGTGTGTGGTAGTATGGGATGTCATCTATGCATTTTACGAGTAGGCTTTGAGAGGGTCATAGTGAGTTATCTAAGTCCTAATGGCTAATGTATGAATGTCCTCTTATGATAAAGTTAATGAGAACGATGATCTAATGTCTAATGAATGAAAGTCCTCTAAATGATGTTATTGAATAATGTTGACTCTTATATGCTTAAATGTAAATGATGCATACTATACTTGGATTTTATTATGAGTTACTTCCTTGTCATGACTTGTAGTATTTGAATGTGCCTTGCTTATGGTGACTTCAAAGGAGTACTTAGTGTGAGTAGTAGTATGGGATGCTACTTGCACATTGCACAAGTATGACTTAGAGTTGTCTTAGGTGATGGTCCTTTTAATGATATGACTTGTGTATTGTTTATCTCTTATCAGTGAGTATTATTGAAGATGGAAAGGTTTAATGGTAAGTTCACTTTTGGTGACCTTAATGTGGTACCTTGATATGGATGGTAGTATGGGACGCTATCCATACATTGCACAAGGTATAGCATGAGGGTTACTTGAGGTGAAGGTTTAATGTGAAGGTAATGGCTTAAATGTTGATTGTGTTTCTAATTTGTGTTTCTAATGTTGATAAATAACTTGCATGTTTGTTATGTTTGAATATTATGTCTCTTATGCTTATATTCATGAGATTTTATCAAAATGGCATACAAGCATGACTTTCAAACAAAATGTTTGTTTTAAGCATGTTTTTGCATGGCTATCATACTTAGAACCTAATTGTGCTAACCCATTCTTCTTCTATGTTTTTACTACAAGTGTAGCATCTAGCAAGTGATTGCTTCTATATAGATTGAAATGCTTGGATTGTTATTCTTCCAAGATCAAGTGGTATGTCATCGTAGATTGAGCACAAGTGTTTAGAAGTTTCATTTATTTCATGTAATAGACAATTTTAGTCTTTTGGATTATAAAGGTTTGTGACCCTACTTTAGTTTTCATGTCATTGTTTAGATGACCATGTGAGACTTAAACTTCTGATGTGTCTTTCAAAATATTTTTAATGAGTATTTTGGATTGTTTGGATTTAAATGAGTTTTTAATTTTACACTATTTTTATGTCAAATGCAATGAGATGCTATGAGGCTTGTATTAGACCCCTTCGGGGTCGAGTACGCCGTGTCGCATCTAGGGGATAACCTTGGGTCATAGAAAACATGGTATCAGAGCATAAGATTTTGGAAATGGTTGTTAGGATTGATGTCTCACAAGCCACGTCTAGTAGAGTCTTGTTCATCGGTGTGAGTCGTGACACATCTATGAGTGAGAGGCTATAGGACGTTAGAAAGTTACACTTCTTTCATTATTCTTGAAGTCATGTCTTAGAGTTTGGCTCTATAAGTGTTCTTTTCCTAACCCTTCTCTTGTGTTTATAGGATATGAATACAAGGGCTAACCCGAGAAGGATGGAAGAGGAGATTGTGAATGAGGGATTTCCTCCCCAAGGTTTTCAAGGTGACCAAGTTCCTCTAGGCAATCAAGGAAATCAAGTTTCAGTGGATCCCCCGGCTATGACCAATGAGGAATTTAGGTCGGCTCTTTTGATGTTGGCTCAAGCCATAACTACTCAAGCTCAAGCCATGACGGCTCAAGAAAATAGGGGTGTGGAGGCTAATGTGAACCCCAATATGAGTACTATGGCTTCTAGGTTGAGAGAATTTGTGAAGATGAATTCTCTGGTATTTCTAGGTTCCAAGGTGGGAGAGGATCCTCAAGAGTTTTGAGATAAGGTGCATAAGATAATCAATGCTATGGGAGTGACTTCTATTGAAAAAGTGAAACTTGCCACCTATCAATTGAAAAATGTTTCCAAAATTGGGTTTACTCAAATGGAAGGCCAATAGGCCGGTTGGAGCGGGTCCCATAGAATAGGAGTTGTTTAAGGAAGCATTCATTGGTAGGTACTTTCCCCGTGAGAAGAGGGAGGTTAAGGTAGAGGAGTTTATCAACCTTAGGCAAGGTAACATGAATGTGCAAGAGTACTCCTTGAGATTTACCCAATTGTCTAAGTATGCTCCATCCTTGGTGTCTAACCCAAGGGATGAGATGAGTTGATTTCTTACCGGTATATCCAACCTAGTTAAGGAAGACTACCATATGGCGATGCTCCATGATGACATGAACATTTCTAGACTCATTTTGTATGCTCAATCTATTGAGGAGTCTAAATTTAAAAGATAGGGAATTGAAGAGGTCTAGGCCTGATGAGTAAGGTTAACCTAGGTTCAAGAAGAGAGCTCCAAACCAAGATTCTTCAAGCACTACTAAGGGTAACCAATAAAGAGGTAGTGGACCTCCATCTTCTAAACCTACTTGCCATAATTATGGAAAGAAGCATTTTGGGAAAAGCCTAGTCGGTACTAGTGGGTGCTATGGGTGTGGAAAAAGTGATCACCAAGTGAGAAATTGTCCTACTCTTACGACTAGAGGAAGGGAGGCCAAACAAGTTTCTCTTAATGGCCCGAATCTTGATGCTCCAAAGAGGAACTATTTCTATGCTCTTCAAGCTAACTAGGACAAAGGAGCTAATCCGGAAGAAGGTACCGGTAAGTGATAGTTCCTTTTGGTTATGAATGTCTTGTTGAGGTTCCTATGTTGTTTCATGTTAGCCTTAGTTGGGTTTTATCCTAAGTGGGGGATGGTATGTTGAATAGTAAGGTTGTTGAGAGTTGTGATCTCCTTATCTCTTTCCTTCTATTCTTATTCAAGCTTGAGACCAAGAGTTCCTTGTAGCTTGTTTCATGTTTTGGAGTTATGTGTGATATTGTGCTTCCATGGTCTCCTTTTGTTATGCATGTTCTAGTTGAATTCTAGTTTAAATGAGAAAATGAGTTTCTTTGAATATTGTTCCTCATGTTAATATGCATCTAGTATGAGTTGTCTATATGCTACATGAGGTTGATTGTTGAACATGCCTAAATGTGTTTTTATGAAAAAGTTGTGTAATGTGCTTAATGATGTTGTGATGAGCATGATGTGAGTTGGAGAAGGCAATGCCTCCAATGTAATGAGAAATGTTGAAGTTATGTTGCATAATGAGTTTGTAGATGTAGTTCCTATTTTCTTGCATTGCATTGAGCTTTTTGATGTGGAGCTGATGTTTCCTCCTAGTTTTGTGCATTGTTTATCATATTGCATGGTTGATGGGCTGCTAGTTTTGAGTCGTTCTTCCCTTAATCTGTTTAAAGTGTCATTCGAGGACGACTGTTCCTAAGTGGGGGATAATGTAATGACCCGTAAAACGAATAAGTGAAACTAGGTCCTAACATGTGTGTGTTTGATTTGGTGTGAGATTTGACGGTGTTTAATATTGTTCTGAGTTTTGGTTGAGGGGTTTAGGGGTCAAACGTCAAGGTACGACTCCCCAAGGACCACCCTAGGGTTCCTCGAGAGGACCCTTAGTCTAACCCCCAAAATCCCAAAGAACTATAAAAGTCACCAAAAGTTTGGTGACCTACGGAAGGGGACCACGCCCCGTGGATGGCCTCCATAGGTCAAGCTCCCTTTTTTCCAAGATGCAGCCCCAGACCACGGACCAATAAGATGGTCTGTGAGTCTAGGGCGTCGTTTGCACCTGTGTGCTGTCAAAAGACACGGCATGGTTCAAAGGTTCTCTCCAGAAACCTCTATTGGAGGTGAAGATTTCAAGCTTCCAAGGTCAAATCTTCAAGTTTCTCAAGGGGATTTCGTGGGTTTCTTCTCAATAAGGTATGGTGGTTTTCATCCTTGACTTATTATCTTTTAAGGAGCCAATTTCAAAGTGATTTCAAATCTTCAAAGTTTCCCCAAAAACCCTAGATTTCAATCTATGCATGGGTTTGATTCAAAACGATTTCTAAAGGCATTATAGCATTGAATTGTGAATGAATTTTGGATTTAAAGATTATTTAAGGTGAATTCTTCCTAGAACCCATGTTTTCCCCTAATTTCCTAAATTGTTATTTGTGATTGGAGTTGATTGACTATGCAAGTATGTTGAATTTGTGATGCTTATACTGAATTAAGTGATTAAATAATGTCAATTTCATTATATATTGTAGTATTTTGGATTTATGGATTGATGTTGGTTCTTAGCCTTGAAGGGCAAGTTATGATCAAATTACATATTGAAGTAAAATTGTGCTTGATCTATTGATCCACTTGAAAGGTGGAGGTGTTTACTTACTATGTATATTGTGGTATTGAATTGATGGATATCTTACTTGTACCTATATATATGAAGGATCTATGTGTGATCATGATGTAAAGTATATGCGTGCGCTTTCAATGAATGTATAATGATCATATTTAGAACGTAATTGTGTTATTGACTAAAAGATTATTCTCAATTAACACTCATGAATGATGATGATGGAATGTGAATGGCTTTCTTCTATGAATTGTATATCTCGAATTGGTAGGCTTAGGCATCCTTTCCTTGTATAAATGAAAGTAATGTTATTATTGTATATTGAATTGGTAGGCTAAGGCATCATTTTCTTGTATTGATGAAAGTGATCTTGAATGAAGTATCTTGAGTTGGTAGGCTTAGGTATCCTCCTCTTGTATAATGAATGTATCTTGACTTATTGTCTTAATGCCTTGAATTGGTAGACCTAATATTGGTAGCCTTTCATGAATGAATGAATGATGAAGTATTCTAGGCTAAACCTTGGATTGGTAGACCTAATATTGGTGGCCTTTCATAAGAAGTCTAGGAACTAATGTGATGTTAAACCTTGGATCGGTAGATCTAATGGTGTTGGCACTTCCTTGTGTGAATGTTAAACATTGAAATGGTAGACCTAATGGTGGTGGCCATTTCTTGTGTGAAATGATGAACGTAGAAACGGTAGACCTAATGGCGGTGGCTCCTTTTAGGAAGATCAATGAGTTATCCTTAAATGTACCTTGAATTGGTAAACCTAATGGTGGTGACCTTTCATGTGTATGTGCTTTGGATCGGTAGGCCTAATGTTAGTGGCCTTCTCAAGAATAATGATGTGATGTGATTAAAATACTCTATGGAAATGTAGGCTAAGCACCGAGTGGATATGGTAAGATGGAAACTCTCCCAATGTTAGGCTAGGGTTCCAATGAACATCTTCATATTCCATAACTATGTGCCCACATAGGATATTCGCTAGTGGAATTCCTTCCAAGCTAATATTACCGATCTTCCTTAGGCAAGTTGACCACCTTCTTCGGTGTGGAGTTGCACGACACCGGATTCCATGTCCTTCTTGCATGGTCTATGTCGGTTAAATGCTTATTCCCATCATGTGAGATGTGCATTATGGTTTCTTGAGAGGTTCTATGAAGTGTGGGTGGTAGTATGGGATGCCATCTATGCATTGCATGAGTAGGCTTTGAGAGGGTCATAGTGAACTCTCTAAGTCTTAATGGCTAATGTATGAATGTCCTATTATAATAAAGTTAATGAGAATGATGATCTAATGTCTAATGAATTAAATTCCTCTAAATGTATGAAAGTCCACTCAATGATGTTATTGAATAATGTTGACTCTTATATGCTTAAATGTAAATGATGAATACTATACTTGGATTGCATTATGAGTTACTTCCTTGTCATGACTTGTAGTATTTGAATGTGCCTTGCTTATGGTGACTTCAAAGGAGTACTTAGTATGAATAGTAGTATGGGATGCTACTTGCATAATGCACAAGTATGACTTAGAGTTGTCTTAGGTGATGGTCCTTTTAATGATATGACTTGTGTAATGTTTAGCTCTTATGAGTGAGTATTGTTGAAGATGGAAAGGTTGAATGGTAAGTTCACTTTTGGTGACCTTAATGTGGTACCTTGGTGTGGATGGTGGTATGGGATGCTATCCATACATTGCACAAGGTATATCATGAGGCTTACTTAAGGTGAAGGTTTAATGTGAAGGTAATGGCTTAAATGTTGATTGTGTTTCTAATGTAGATAAATGACTTGCATGTTGGTTATGTTTGTATATTATGTCTCTTATGCTTATATTCATGAGATTTTATCAAAATGGCATACAAGCATGACTTTCAAACAAAATGTTCGTTTTATGCATGTTTTTGCATGGCTATCATACTTAGTACTTAATTCTGCTAACCCATTCTTCTTCTATGTTTTTACTACAAGTGTAGCTTCTGGCAAGTGATTGTTTCTATATAGATTGAAGTGCTTGGATTGCTATTCTTCCAAGTTCAAGTGGTATGTCCTCATAGATTGAGGACAAGTGTTTAGAAGTTTCTTTTATTTCATGTAATAGACAATTTTAGTCTTTTCGATTGTAAAGGGTTGTGACCCTACTTTGGTTTTCATGTCATTGTTTAGATGGCCATGTGAGACTTAGACTTCCGATGTGTCTTTCAAAAGATTTTTAATGAGTATTTTGGATTGTTTGGATTTAAATGAGTTTTTATTTTACACTATTTCTATGTCAAATGCAATGAACTCTTATGAGGGTTGTTTTAGACCCCTTTCGGGTCGAGTACGCCGTGTCGCATCTAGGGGATAGCCTTGGGTCGTGACATTCGTTCACCCAAAACTTCAATTCTCCACTTTCAACATCCACCAATGCTCTCTCGGTTGCCAAGAATGGTCTTCCCAAAATGATGGGAGTTTCAGCATCTATTTCACAATCGAGAATGACAAAATCAGCATGGGAAAATGAATCGGTCAACCTTTACCAAGATTTCATATAGTATCACCACAGGATGTTTAATTGATCGGTCCTTCATCAATAGTCTCATTGTTGTGGCTTTCGGTTCCCCCAACCCAAGTTGTTTATAGATCGCATATGGCATTAGGTTGATGCTTGCTCCCAAATCGCATAGGGCCTTAGCAAATTGGAGCATGCCGATGGTGCAAGAGATGGTGAACGCTCCGGGATCTTCTCTCTTTTTTATCAGCTCCTTAGTCATAATTGCACTACAACTATGGGAAACTTCGATTGTCTTAAAATCCAAGCTCATTTTCTTTGTGACTAACTCCTTCATAAACCTGGCATAACCCGGCATTTCCAACAATGCTTCCACAAGAGGGAGATTAATTGATAATGTTTTGAACACCGATAAAAACCTCTTGAACTTCTCATCCTCATTCTTCTTCTTTAGACGATGGGGAAATGGGGGAGATATTTTGTGTAAAGGTTGCATAACTTTTGGGATTGGATTGTGTTTCTCCATCTCTTTTTGTGGTCCTTTGGCAATGCTTTGATGGATAGGTGTCTCTTCTTCCTCCATACCTCTGTCTTTTTCATGCATTTGAGCTTCTTTATTGCCAATCACATCGCCTATTGCTACCTTTCCACTACGAGTAACCACAGCCAGCCCTCTATCATCATCTTCCATTGTCATTTTTGGTTTCAATTGTGCTGAAAGTAAACTCTACTGACTTTCAAGTATCTTGATTGCATTTGCGTGAGAGTTCACTTTATTGTTCAATGATGAAAAGTCAGTTTTTATCCCTTTCAACAAATCATCCGAACCTTCAACTTTATTAAGGATGTGTGATAGCAAATCATTCACCCGGGGACTACTTGCACTCCCTTTTTATTTTGGGATCTCACTCGAGTGAGTGTGGTCCTCTTCATGGTCATCCTCCCTTCTCCAATAATCACTTTGCTCAGCCCAATCTTGATAGTATCTCCTTTTCTCTTCCCCCTTGTGATAGTTCCAACCTTTATTCCCACCTCGCTGTAAATAACGTGGGTGGAAACCCTCCTCGTATCTCTTGGAGTTCCAACCTTGATTCTCCCCCGGCTTTGAATAACCGGAGGAAGAACCCTCCTCAACTCTAAACACTCCACTTGTCCCCTTGGGTTTTCCCGCATTCTCCATCATATGCTCTTGTAATAGCTCCATTTGGGTCAACATTTTCTTGATGTTTGCATCCCTTTCTCTTTCCTTATCAAGTTGTTCTTGTGTCATTCTAAAACAAAAAGAAGAGACTTGATCCTCTTGAGTGTACCAAGCTTGATTTATTTTCATCATGTCATCAAGAAAAAATGAAGCCACCTCAAATGATTGCAACAGTATTCCCCCTCGTACCAATTGATCAGCCACTCCTTTATGAACCGAATCAAGACTCCGGTAAAAATATTGGAGTAGCAAATCGTTTGGTAGCCCGTGAGTTGGGCATTTAAGTAAGAGTTTCTTAAACCTCACCCACGTTTCATGGATGGGTTCACTCTCCCATCGCTTGAAACCTTGAATGTCATCTCTAAGTTTCATCATCCTTGATGGGAGAAAGAATCTTGCATTGAATGCTATAATCAGCTCATCCCCTGATGTGATGGAATTGTTCGGTAACTCTGCCAACCATTTGCTAGCCTCCCCCGTTAAAGATAGTGGAAATAACCGAAGCTGGATTGACTCTTGTGACACATTCTTGAATGAAAACGGATTGCACACCTCTGTAAAATTTCTTACATGTTCATACGAGTCTTCGTGTTCTAGCCCTCCATAAAGTCCCCTCATTTGGAGGAGATGAAGAGTCGTGCTAGTGACCTCAAATATTGCATTCCCATCAGCTTGTGGTATGCAAATTGCACCCATATCACCTGATTGAGATGGATTCTAAACACTATTGATATCATTGATACTGTCCCGATGACCTACTTGACTACCATTCACCTCTTTCTCACTCATTTTTACTTCTATGTAGTCCAACCAACACTACACAATGCAGCCTAAGCCAGTTCAACTACAACCAACAAATTCAAAAGTCAAATCTTCGATCAAAGAGCTCTAAGTAATGCTACTCCCCGGCAGCGGCGCCATTTTGATTAATATTTCAAGGATATTTCATCCAATTCTAAGTGTCAACGGTCACATATAACCCAACCAACTGAGTTGGGGTCGATCCCACAGAGAGTAGCTTTCTTTGAATTCAAGTACGAAAGTATGATGATGACCTTTGCAGCTGAGCAGCACACACTGAAGAGTTTAATAATCAAATTTTCAAGATGTCGTTACCAACACACTTCAAAGTATTAACAAGAAACAATCAGATAATTAGAACACACTTGGGAGGATGGACTAACCAATTATCAAATTCAACTTAATAGGTGTACATCATTACCGATAATACTAGTTCGTCGCAGGTAGAATGGACTATAAGTAAAACAACTTTTTCTCGAACAATTGCTTTATTTTCGTTGAGTTCTCTCGAACCTCAACACTATCCATAAGCTAACCCGTCCACGTTCTCATCAAATCCACTCTTTCGAGCTAGATACAAAGGTTGGGTCTTGGGTTTCACTTTCTCAAGCTGAAACCGTCAAGACCCACTACTAAGAATGCCAAATTACTACATTGGTTCCGTACTTCTCTGTCGAGCAAGCACAAAACTGTGAAATCTATCACACCAAAGATGCAAAAATGAAGTTGAACCACCATAATAATTTACACCCTCTTCAGATTAACACCAACAATCGCTAATCGATAACACCCATTTAGTAGAATGCAACAATTGGTCACATTGTCAAACCCCCAAGGTTAGGGTTTTAGCCAATCATGGAGAAAAGATGAAAATCAACACCTTACACGTTTTCCATAGCTGGGTAAATGAAATTCGAAAGTTAAAATCAACTAAAATCTTCTCTATTACAAAATCTCAATGAAAAACCTTGTTTAAATCACTTAAAATCCACAATGTTAGTGTTTTTGCTGTCAATCTTTTGTTCCTTACGTTTCTGAATACCTTCTTTCTCTTGCAACAAATCAATTTATGCAAGTCTGATGTGTGGTTGTTTGGGACCAATCGGTGTGGTAAGTCGGGCATCGCCGACTGTTCGGCGACTCGCTGATTTTCCTTCATCTCGCCTTCCTTTTTCACCTCTTCTTAGTCCAACCACTGTAATTTTAGGCACGCCAGATCGGAATCACCGAGTGATTCCGCGATGCGCCCTTTTTCCTTTCATCTCGCCCATCAGCACTTATATGATCTCCATTAGTACTTTTGGCAACCTGGTCATCCATCGCCGAAGCGATCAGCGACACACTAAGTGGAACTGCTGCTCAGTGAAACTACCCCTAATTCAGCCTCAACGTTCTGCAACTTTAGGCGGTAGAGTGGCAACTTGGCGAGTCGCCGAGTGACATCGGTGATCATCAGGCTTGTTTTTTCCTTCTCTTCCCTCATGTTGTCTCTATTGCCCATTTTTGTCTTATCTTTGTTCCTCAATCCTTATATCTTAAAATCAATGGTTTTACATTAGTTGTTGGCACAATATAAGCATTTGAGGACACTAAATCTATATAAATAAAGCCCTAAATGAGTCCAAATCTCAGACTCATCAACAACCTAGGGGGCTCTATGGGTGGAAGAATCCATATATGATTAAGCTAACATACCTCAATTCAAAGCCCTAATCAAGTTTGCATCAATGGAAGAAATATGCCCCTCTTCCTTCTCTTTTTCTTCTTCTTCTTCACTTCTAGAGAGATAATTTCTTGGAGGAACTTTGGGTGCTTTGAAGAATGAGTTAAATGATTTAGTTTAGGGGCCTATTAAGCTTATATAGGTGGTTAAATAAATAACTAACCGACCTCCCTTAACCCCAAATTAATTAATGACTTAATCCCCAAACACCTAACTTAAAACTAAAACATGAAAATATGTTTGACCTACGCCTCCTCCACCCACGGACCGTGGGTAGAGCTACTGGATGTGCTGCACCTCCGTAGGTAAGGTCTGCAGCTTAATTTTTACAGGCCATAACAGGCCTTGACCCACGACCCCAACCTACCGGGCGTGGGTCCATCTACGGCCAGTAGATGGCATCCGTAGGTGGCCTATTTTTGACAGCTTTTAGGGTTGTTTTGAGGTCCTCCTCAAGGACCCCTTATGTGGTCCTTGGGGGGTCGTACCTTGACGCCCTAACCCTTAAACCGCTATTCGAAGTATGGGAATCATTTTTATGACTTAAACCCTCTCATCAAACTCTAAAACTCTTACAAAAATGCTCTAGTTCAATTTACTAGTTTCTGGGGCATTACACAAATCACCTGATTCGGGGTAATTGTTCGAGAGAAAATTACCTCCCTCATACTCTAGCCTACTCACTAATATCTATCTATTTACTAATAGTTACAATTACCCATATGTCTATATATGCCTATAATCGATCACATCCCAAGAATCTGTCTCATTATTAATAATTCCTAGTGTTTGTGACTGCTTTTAATTGATAATCAAAACCAAAATCCCCCATTTGACATTCGTGTCACCCATTTCACTTGATTATGTCTTTAATCGATTATTTCTATTCCTATGGTTGATTAAACTACATTCATACTTCCTAATTGAATTTGAGACACGTACCGCTCCATGTTGAATCGACCCCAACTCATTTAGTTGGGTTTTATACTGATTTACGATCGTTGAAACCTAGAATTGGATGAGGTGTGCTTGAAACTTTAAATCAGTGGAATTAGCCTTAACCGACATAGAGACCATATGAGCTATAACTTGATCTCCCGGTGTCTCCCACACCAAAAGGGTTGTCCTACTTGCCAAGGTAAGGATCATAAATATGTCCTAAAGTGGATCCACTAGGTAATGTCTATCTAGATAATCATCCTATGGAGGGACATAGGTAAGGAATAAACAGATTGCTTCTAGAAACCCGGCCTCTACTCACGGGAGAGCTTCCATCTCAATATCCTCTCGGTGCTAAGCATAAATCCCACAGAATAGTCAATTCTTCATGTTCTTATTATCCATGGAAAGGCATGTCATCTTGCCAATCCAAGCTATGTCATAATCCATAGAAAGGTATCATTTGATAACCAATCAAAGCTAGGTTCATTAGGATAGCTCTTAATCTTTGATTCAATTAGGTTAGAAAACATTCAACCTTAGAATCCTTATTATGTGAGAAAACCTTTCACATCTTTATTTGTGTGTTTATGTGGATATCCTTTCAATAACACAACAATAACAACATCAATGATACTTTACTCTCAAAGCATCTTTAAAATATTTACATTGATTTCATAAGAAAATGCATAAGTCCATAATTTACCTCTTGAGGTTCAAAACCCACTTTCAATCATCAATACATAGAAAACATGGGTTAGATATGGATTTCATCATAAATTCATGTAAATCTAGCAATACATGCTTAATTCTATAAAATTCTTCCTTTACAATCAAAATTCCACATCGTGTGATTCATAACTTGAAAACATGGGGATTACATGGATTCATAGGGGAAATCATCTTAAAATCATAGTAGTTCATCAATTCATTCATAAGAGATCAAAATTCAATCATTTAAATCAATAATGAAAAGAACCCATGACAATTGAACAAAACCCTAACTCAATTGGGGAATTCAAACTTTGAAAATAGAGGAATTTGGAAACTCCATGGATGGAAGAAATGAATCCATGCATTAAAACTACCATACCTCAAAGCCAAAAGCTTATCTTCAATGGTGAGAATGAAGTTTTTCCTTGGAACCCTAGATTGAACTCTTCTTCTTCAAGTTTCTATAGAGAGAAATATTTTGGAGAGGAGAATTGACCTGCTATTTTAGAAAAATGACTTGAATGGGCTAATTTGTGGGTTGAAAACACTTATTTAGTGGTCTTAAGTAAGGGTAAAATGACATACTATCAATATAACATAATTAGAAAAAGGTCCAACTACCCCTGAACTTAACTCCCAACTCACCACCTACGGACCCCAATCGACGGAACGTGGACTAACCTACGGCCCATCCTGGTGGATCATCGAAGGTGGTCAGAAAGGGTTCTTGGGCATCGAACCATGGACCGTGGTCTGGCCAATAGTCCGTTGGTTAGGTTGGGGTCATGAGTTTCCTACCCATCTCCTGCAGGGCCACCCACGGACCACACCTACAGTTGATAAACGCTTGATGAGTGCACAAATTGGACTCATTTAGGGAAATATTTTGATAGAATTAGTGTCCATAAATGCATATTTTGTCTCAATATTTGATGAAAACCCTTAAGTTTCTGGTATTTGGAGTTTGACAGAAAGCATGGACACTACTTAGTAAAAAGGAACAAAGGCAGCTGAAAGAACAAAGAACTGAAGATCTGAGAATTGCCGAACCATTTGGTGAATCGCCAAAAGGACTTATCCTCGCCTTTTGTGGAGTGTGCTGAACCCTGAAGGAAAGGATCAAATCGATGAAGAAAATAAGCAGTCGAAGTGTTGCCGAGCAGTTTCGCGAAGCAGCACTATGTCCCCCAATGATCCAAAACACGACGTTGCTAAAGGCTAGAGGAAGACGACGATGAAACCTACCAAAGGACGGATCGTCGAGTTGATCGACGATCTCAACTAACGGCGCCGAATGATCCGCTGCAGCACAGATTTTTAAAAACTATAAATACCCGTTGAGAGTTGTAGCTTAATATCATATTTTTAGTATAGAATTTTTAACATAGACTTTTGAATTCTAAGTTTGGAGAGGGATTTGAAATACTTAAAGATTCAAAGGGTTTCAACTCCAAGAATTTGGACTTGGGTCTTGTGGATTCTTCACTCTTGACTTGTTTTGAGACTTAAATCTTCATACCCATTTGAATGCAAACTCATATTGGTATAAATTTCTATCTCTTTTATATGTCTAGCTAAAACCCCAATTCTTGGGGTGTGATTTTGTGAATATGGGTTAGATTATCTGTTGGGTCTTGCTTGTTGATGATCTATTTGTTGTTTAGAGGTGATTTCGTTTAGTAGTTGTGGTGGAACTTAATGAAATTGTACTTGCAAATATGATTTCACCTTTGTGTTTTCAGCTTGCTCGAGAGAGAGAGGTTGTAAAACTAAGATTACTAAATTGATGGCCGGTGGGAGTGGGTCGACATGAGGTTCAGTTCGAGAGAATGAACCCTAGTCCTTCTCCCACACACTCAGCTCGAGAGAGAGAGTGGGCTAAGGTGGAGGTTGTTCTTCATGCAGCAAGTGGGTGTCCGAGAGGAACCTATTTGATTCGGGGTAAGTTGCTCAAGAGAGAATTTACCCCCATTATAGTCTAGCCTAGTCACAAATATACAACGGATTTACTATCAAAAGTATGTACCAAATAGTCTAGTCTAACCCGTTGATGAGTCCACAAATTGGTGTCCTCAAATGCTTATTCTGTCTCAATATTTGATGAAAACCCTTAAGTTTCAGGTATTTGGAGTTTGAGGGAAAGCATGGACACTACTTAGCAAAAAGGAACAAAGGTAGCTCAAAGAACGAAGAAATGAAGATCTTAGAATCGCCGACCCGTTCGGCGAATCACCAAAAGGTATTATCCTCACCTTTTGTTCCAGTGTGCTGAACCCTGAAGGCAAGGATCAAATCAACGGTGAAAAGGAACAGTCGGCATGTCGCCGAGTAGTTCTGCGAAGCAGTACTATGTCACCCAATGATCCAAAACACGACAATGCTGAAGGATAGAGCAAGACGGTGATGAAACCTACCAAAGGGAAGAGCGCCGAGTTGATCGACGATCTCGACTAACGGCGCCGAATGATCCGCTGGAGCATAGATTTTTGAAAACTATAAATACTCATTGAGAGTTGTAGCCTAATATCAAATTTTTAATATAGAATTTTTAACATAGACTTTTGAGGTCTAAGCTTGGAGAGGGTTTTGAAGAACTTGAAGATTCAAAGGGTTTCAACTCCAAGATTTTGGACTTGGGTCTTGAGTATTCTTCACTTTTGACTTGTTTTAAGACTTAATCTTGCATACCCATTGATGGAAACTGAGATTGGTATACATTTTTACCTCTTTTACATGTGTAGCTAAAACCCCAATTTTTGGGGAGTGATTTTGTGAATAAGGGTTAGATTATCTGTTGGGTCTTGCTTGTTGATGATTTATTTGTTGTTTAGATGTGATTTCATTTAGTAGTTGTGGTGGAACTTAATGAAATTGTAGTTGAAAATACGATTTCACCTTCGTGTTTTTGGCTTACTCGAGGGAGAGGTCGTAAAACTAAGACTACTAAATTAATGGTTGGTGGGAGTGGGTTGACATGAGGTTTAGCTCGAAAGAGTGAACCCTAGTTCTTCTCCCACATATTCAGCTCGAGAGAGTGAGTGGGCTAAGACGGAGTTGTTCTTCATGCGGCAAGTGAGTGTCCAAGATGAACCCATTTGATTCGGGGTAAGTTGCTCGAGAGAGAATTTACCCCCACTATAGTCTAGCCTAGTCACAAATATTCAACAGATTTATTATCAAAATCATGTACCCAATAGTTTAGTTTATCTCGTACTACTATCACATCCCAAGAACCCCATCTCCTTGATTAGTACTCTTATTTTTGTTGTTTTTGTTTACTTGTGACAAACGCCCCATTGATAATTGACGCTTGCGTCACCCCTTAGATTTAATATGTTTATATTCGAAAATGTTTCTAGCCATGACTAATTAGAACTAAATTTTATTTTTCTATTAATTCTCAAGCCCACTCCCTTGGGACTCGACCCCAACCCTTGGTTGGGTTACTTTATTATTGTACTATCGTAGACACTTGCATTGGAAGTTGTGTTTTGATTACGAAAACATCAAAATGGCGCCGCTGCCGGGAAGTGGTGTTATTTGAGAATTTGTAGTTAAGTAAAAATTTTGTTCTTCTTAGTTATAGTTCACTTACTTAATCTTTAGTTTTGTTTTGGTTGTTTGAGCTTTGAAACAGAAAAGGTGAAGAGATGAGTTTTCCTTCATTAGAAGCAATGATGTACAGGGATCACATTCTAACCTTCAAACAATTGGAAGGTGAACGGGTTCATGATACGTGGGCAAGGTTTAAATCGCTTTTGATTCAATGCCCCACTCATGAAATTCTCGATATAATCCTCCTAGACTGCTTCTACAGAAGTCTTGGTCCCGAAAACAAGGCAGTTACCGACCAACTCATTCCGGGTGGCATTACACAGCAGCCTTTGAGAAAGTAGCCCACCTGCTTGATCGCATGGCTGAAACAAACCAAGTAGTAGAGAAGGACTTCATGTTGTCCAAACTAATGACTCAGATAGATGAGTTGACCGGAAAGGTAGTGGAAATCGAAGTCCAATGCAGAAGGAAGGATAAATACATCCTTCCTCATGAGCGAAAAAGACCCAAGGACAATGAGGGCCAACGTGTGGAAGGAATGCTCGCAATCATTCTTCACAAAGTAAGTGAACATGACAGAGTGCTGGACGAGATGAAGGAGAACGTGGAAGTGATGAACAAGATGATTGGTTCTAATTCCAGATCTATCCAGCTGCTTGAGAACTTTGTGAAGTATGAGTCACCTCATCTCTGCCCAATCAAGAAATTGGGGTTACCTAGCAATACTAGGGTCAACCCCAATAATGGAGAGCAAGGACTTGTGTCGTGCCACGACGTTAACTAAGGCGCTGCTTGGGAGGCAACCCAAGGTTTTAATCGCTTTCAATTATTATGTTAGAATAATGGTGTGTTGATTTTGTAGGTTAAAATGAGGGAAGTGTTGAAAAGTGCAGGTTGGCAAGTTGAAAATCCAGTTGGCGAATCGCGGAAATGGTTGGTGATCGCGCTATTGTCCGCCGTTTAGACCTCTACGTAAACTAGAGGCCCTGTAAAACTCGGTGAGGTAAGTGACTAATCGGCGTGTCGCCGAGTGGTTCGGCGATCTTGACTAAGGTCGCCGAATGGACAAAGTTGGATGGTTTTATTTAAAAGCTAAAAGTTTAAACTTCCACTACTTCCATTTTCCATCGCTTTTTAAACTCTCACCCGAGTAGTATTTTCCATATTTCTTGCTTTCTCTTCGTAGTTTAGTTGTCGAAGTTGTGTTCGGAGAGGATTACTTTGTATCCTAGCATCTCAATATTGTGTAATCGGCATAAAATATATGGTGAGAACAAACCTCGACGAGCCACCCCACAAAATAGCAAGGGGTGTTACTATCAACAAAGGAGGATCAAATCCTCCAAGAAGAGGAAGACTTGAAGCGCAACCAGGTGACAAAGGCAAAGGAAAGAGGCCTATTTCTTACAGGACTTCCGAGCCTGACGATGACCATCTACTACAACCCCAGCGTCCTGAACCCCGGGATAGATCTTAAACCACAGCTAACAACGCCTCTTCAGCTTCTACACCAGCAGAATTAGTGCCAACTGCGGCACCTCCTGTGGACCCTGTTCCACCAATGGTTCCTCTTCCTAGAATTATAAATAGATTTAAAGGTGATGGTTTGCGAACCATCCTCGAAGAGAAATTGTTATCTACCGAAGGACTAGAGGGTAGATACTCCAGTGTATAGGAAATACTAAATTGGCACCAGTTTCAGATCTTCACCAGGCTTTGTTGCCCCTATGTTCCTTCATGGGTCCGGGAATTCTATGATGCATATGCTACTTTGTGCCAAAAAATAAGAAGAAGTCTGGTGAGTTTAGACCGGTTAAATCGGTCATGGTACGGGGTGTGGAAATTGGGTGCTGCAGCGATATCATAAATGTTGTTCTTGAGAGAGCTACAGGGTTCGAGCATGATTATGAGGGCCTGGTAACAGCCCAGTCCCTGGATGACTTGAAGGGTTGGCTTTCCCCACTTCTCTATGACGTCACTCCGAGGTGGATGGATGCAGGAGTACAGATCAAGAAGAAGAATCTAAATGTAGCTACCCGGTATTGGTTTGGATTCATCAGCACCTCTAGCATGCCTTCACAGAACGAATCTATCATCCGGCATGCAAAGACAACCTGCATAGGGTCTATATTAGGAAAGAGGCAGCTTAACTTGGGACTCATCATTGAACAGAAGATAGCCATGAGGGCCAAACAGAGACAGACCTCCTTGCCATTCCCAATCCTAATCACGGAGCTTTGTCGGCGTGTTAGAGTGCCTCGGGACACTACCAGAGATTTTGATGTTACCCCAGCTTCCTCCACTGATATCCGGCGCATTGAGGCTGAATGCACCAGAGAGGAGGCTGATAGGAGGAGGGCAGCCCCGGTAGACACCTCCCCGGAAGTGGACGTTGGCTCGCGAGACACCTACAGATACACATTTGCCTACTCCACCCCATGGACCTTCAGGTACTTCTGCCTCCACTTCTGCTTCACATGCTCCAGGCACATCCACTTCCTCCCAGTATCCTAGGATTACTAAGGCAATGATCCTGAAGATGGGGCACCTTGCTCACTCAGCTGATGTGAGAGCTATTAGACTAGAGAGAGACGTCCCCTACATGATTGAGGCTACTATATTAGCTACATTGACACCCCTACGTGATTATGTTGATGATTTGACCGCTAGGGTCATAGCCTGTGAGAGCAGGCAGTGGGAGAGCTCTGAGGTTTCAGCTTTGAAAGCCAAAGTGGCAGATTTGAGGAAGGACGTAGACTATTTGAAGTCTACCGACTTCACCTCAATGATGCGGGGTGCAGATGACGAGGATGCTCCTGAGACCTCGAGGATTCCTCTGGCTACCGGAGATGTACAGAGGGGTGGCACAGCATATGAGGAGTCGGATGCAGAGACCGACGAGGATCTGATAGTAGTACATGAGGAGGAGATGATGGAGAGCCAAGAGTAGAGCACATTTAGAGATTTGTCAGATCTTATGGGGATAATTTTACAGCTGGTGATCCAGACATCGCTGACTGAGACGATCACAACAACCCCTAGTGGATATGGCACTGCTATTCCCTCTGAGGTGACTCCGTCCACTGATGCCCAAGTTCATACTGCTACACCAGGCACTAAGGCCCCGACAGATGGAGAGACTGCATAGATAGGACTTTTCTTTACCTCCATCTACGTCGTACTTACTTTTACTTTTTGGTACTTTTATTCGCATTTGAGGACAAATGATTTTTATTTGTGGTGGGGTGGACCTGCCTTTATGCATGTTTTTTTTGTTATTTTTGGGTTGAAATCTACAATTATGCTATACACTGCTATTCGTGGATGTTTGGGCTGGTGGCTCCTTTTATTTTAAATTGCAAAATGATTTTGACCCATTCCGAAAAAAAAATTGCCACATCTCAAGTGTTGAATGTGGCTGTTCTTTTGCAAAATTTGAGTCTCGGTTCCGATCAATACCGATGACCTGAATAGTGCTCTCAATCAAACGAACATGAATGCGTAGCTACGATGAGGCCAAATGAAGTTGTATAGACAACATGTGAACTCTTTGCATCTCATTATGACTAGACTAGTATCGAATTGAGTCTCTTGTGATGACCATTGCAAACTAGCGAAAGTGTAGAATCTTGTTTGACTATAGTGTCAATGCCTAGTGTGTTGAGCTTAATAGATCCCAGAATTTGCCCCGTTGGTCCGATCGACTAAGTAAGGCTATCTCTTGATATGATATTAGGCAACTTTAAAGAGTGTGAGCTATATTTGACAGATACCTCTTTTGTGACCAACCTTGTAAGTGTGTGAACCTCTCTTGAACACCCCTTGAACCTTACCTTTCTTTGGAAGAAACTTGATGAAATCATAACCTTTCTTTATCCATTACCCATAACCCTCATGAAGTTGTGGTTAGTTTGAATAGCCAACTTAGGCCAAAAGCCTAAGTTGGGGGTGTGGTGAAAAGAAAAGGTAAATCAAGAAGTGCAAGAAAGTCCCTCTTACCCATGGTTTTGAGAAAAATGGAACCCCTCCATATAATAAAAATTAAAAATAAAATATTTTGTGGAATAAAGTACAAAAGAAATGGGGTTCCCAAACAATCCATGGAAAGAGAATAATAGGATGACTTATGAGCACTAAAGAGAATGATGAAGGAAAAGGACAGAAAGTGTTGTGAGCAACACATTTCATGAGGATGAAAGTCAGTGAGACTAAATGACCATACCTTTGCACACAGCCCCATTACATGCCTTGAAAAGACCTTTTTGATCTTGAGTGAGCTGAAACAAATGTTGATCGGAAAATACGGGCAAACCTATGAGTGAAAGCATGCATTGTGTTCTTCCTTGTGAGAGTGAGCGTTGCATTTGATTCTGGAACTTTAAATGATTAAACTTATATGTGTGAAATTGGAATCATTCCTTGTGTGAGGGCATTTGAACACTTTGGTTGAGCTTGAACTTGCATTTGAAGCAAGTATTGTGAGCATGAGATTCTTTGATATTGGTCAGTCACAACTTGAATCTTTGAGTGCACATTTGATCTTTGCATAAGTAACTTGAGTCTTGTTGTGTGCATTCATGATTGAGTCTTGTGTAGCACTGTTTGAGACCTCCTTTTTGAACGGTTGAGCTTGAGTTTGCTTGAGGACAAGCAAAAGTTTAAGTTTGGGGTGTTGATGAGTCCACAAATTGGACTCATTTAGGGCTATATTTTGATAGAATTAGTGTCCTCAAATGCATATTTTGTCTCAATATTTGATGAAAACCCTTAAGTTTCAGGTATTTGGAGTTTGAGGGAAAGCAAGGACACTACTTAGTAAGAAGGAACAAAGGCAGCTGAAAGTACGAAAAAATGAAGATCTGAGAATTGCCGAACCCGTTCAGCGAATCGCCAAAAGGTCTTATCCTCGTCTTTTATTCCAGTGTGCTGAACCTTGAAGGAAAGGATCAAATCAGTGGTGAAAAGGACAAGGCAGCGTGTCACCGAGTAGTTACGCAAAGCAGTACTATGTCGCCCAATGATCCAAAACACGACGATGATGTAGGATAGAGCAAGACAGCGATGAGACCTACCAAAGGGCAGATCGGTGATCTCGACTAACGGCGCCGAATGATCCGTTGCAGCACAGATTTTTGAAAACTATAAATACTCGTTGAGAGTTGTAGCTTAATATCAGATTTTTAATATAGAATTTTTAACATAGACTTTTGAGTTCTAAGCTTGGAGAGGATTTTGAAGAACTTGAAGATTCAAAGGGTTTCAACTCCAAGATTTTGGACTTGGGTCTTGAATAATCTTCACTTTAGACTTGTTTTAAGACTTAATCTTGCATACCCATTGATGAAAACTGAGATTGGTATAAATTTTTACCTCTTTTACATGTGTAGCTAAAACCCCAATTCTTGGGGTGTGATTTTGTGAATATGGGTGACATTATTTGTTGGGTCTTGCTTGTTGATTATTTATTTGTTGTTTCGATGTGATTTCGTTTAGTAGTTGTGGTGGAACTTAATGAAATTGTAGTTGCAAATATGATTTCACCTTTGTGTTTACGGCTTGCTCGAGAAAGAGGTCGTAAAACTAAGACTACTAAATTGATGGCCGGTGGGAGTTGGTCGACATGAGGTTCAGGTCGAGTGAGTGAACCCTAGTTCTTCTCCCACACACTCAGCTCGAGAGAGTGAGTAGGCTAAGGTTGAGGTTGTTCTTCATGCGGCAAGTGGGTGTCCGAGAGGAACCCATTTGATTCGGGGTAAGTTGCTCGAGAGAGAATTTACCCCCACTATAGTCTAGCCTAGTCACAAATATTCAACAGATTTATTATCAAAAGCATGTACCCAATAGTTTTGTTTATACCGTATTCCTATCACATCCCAAGAACCCCATCTCCTTGATTGGTACTCTTTGCATTTTTGTTGTTTTTGCTTACTTGTGACAAACCTGCATTGATAATTGACGTTTGTGTCACCCCTTAGATTTAACATGTTTATATTCGAAAATGTTTCTAGCTATGACTAATTAGAACTAAATTTTATTTTCCTATAAATTCTCAAGCCCACTCCCTTGGGACTCGACCCCAACCCTTGGTTAGGTTACTTTACTATTGTACCATCGTAGACACTTGCATTAGAAGTTGTGTCTTGATTACGCAAACATCACCCGTATTCCTATCACATCCCAAGAACCCCAACTCCTTGATTAGTACTCTTTGCATTTTTGTTGTTTTTGTTTACTTGTGACAAACCCCCATTGATAATTCACACTTGCGTCACCCCTTAGATTTAACATGTTTATATTCAAAAATGTTTCTAGCTATGACTAATTAGAACTAAATTTTATCTTTCTATTAATTATCAAGCCCATTACCTTGGGACTCGACCCCAATCCTTGGTTGGGTTACTTTACTATTGTACGATCGTAGACACTTGCATTGGAAGTTGTGTCTTTATTATGCAAACATCAACGCTCAATCATACCTCATCCAATACAAGGCGTGGGCGATCGAAATCTAGTATAAAACCCAATAAAGAGTTGGGGTCGAACCCACAAGGAGAGGTACAAGTTTGAATTCAGTTACGAAGTTACAAATGTAATCTAATTGGTGGTAGGAATAGAAATTATTGAAAACATTTATTTAAATTGAAAGGGGTGACATGGAAGACAACATTCCCCTCAACAGGAGGTAGACGTATTGCACCAACATCATCCAATTGAATCGGGTCATTCAAATCGTTCAGATTTCCATTATCATCTTGGTGGCCAGTTTGGCTACCATTATTCCCGTTCACGCTCATTTCTTCCTCTGTTCAAACAAGCCAACACAAACACAAAACAATGTAAGTGGATTCAACTACAACACAAGAAGATTACGATTTAAACTTCAATAATAGAATTCTAAAAACCACTCCCCGGCAGCGACGTCATTTTTTATAAACGCTCAACCACACCTCATACAATACTAGATGTGGGTGACCAAAATCTAGTATAAAACCTAACGAAGAGTTGGGGTCAAACCCACAGGGAGTGGTACAAGTTTGAATTCAGTTACGAAGTTAAAAATGTAATCTAATTGGTGGTAGGAATAGAAATTATAGAAAACATTTAGTTAAATTTAAAGGGGTGATAACAAATTTCAGATGGGGGGATTGATCTGTCAATTAACAACTAAAACAACTGCGAAAATATGGGTATTGAGAGAAATTCTCGGGATGTGATCGATTATAGGCTAATTATGCTATATGGGTAACTTGAAGTTCATTAGTAAACTGTTGAATCACTATGGGTAGGCTAGACTATAGGTGCAATAGTTTTCTCTCGAACAACTATTACGATTCGGGCGAGTTGTCTCGAACCTCGACAAGCTTAACACTACAAAACAACCCAAAACCTTAATTTATCTACTCTCTCGAGCTAGATAGGTAGGAGATAGTTAAGATTCACTCTCTCGAGCTGAACCCATAACAATCTACACGCTACAATCATCAATCGATAACCTTGGTTTTAGAACCTCTCTCTCGAGCAAGCCCAAAACACTAAGCTAAAATTACATTTGCAACTACAATTCATGAATTACTACTCAGCTATCAATCAAACCCACATTAAAATAACATTTAAACCATTAAAAACAATACCCATAAGCTAATTAAGCCAATAATCACATGATCACACCCCAAGAATTGAGGTTTTAGCTACACATTATCAAAAGAGAGAAATAATTACCAACTATGTTAGCCATGAGCTGGGTAAAAGTTTCCAAGTCTCTACAATGCTCCAAATTGAATTTATTCAAAAACCCAATTGCAATTCCTCAAAATTTTGTCTCAAAAGCTTCAAAGTCTCCAATGGGAATTCAAAAACTCAAAGAAAAGAAGAACTGTGGAATCAGAACTCCTAAAACTTCTTTTTCAATTTCAATTTATAGTTTCTTAATGTTTGGCCTTCAGGTCAATTAGGCGGAGCAAGTCGAGCCTCACCAACCAGGTCGAAGATCTGTCCTTTGCTCCATTCCATCGCCGATTTGCATTGGCCATTAGACTTCAGGGTTTTGTGACTTTTGGCGATCAAGTTTGATGTCGTCTAGTCGGTTGGTGATCCGCCGACTGTCCATTTATGTCGCCAAGTAGGTTCTTCCCCAGGGCTGGTACGCTAGAACTTTGGGCGAGCTAAAAAGTCACTCGGCGGTTCGTCGAGTGGTCTTGTCGATCACCAGGATTGCCTTCCTTCAACTTTTTCATATTTTTCACTCTTTTTTGTCTAGTATTGTCCTTGCCTTGCTCCTTAGCCTTCATTTCTGCAAATCACCATTTTAACATCAGTTTAGAGCATAAATTAGGCATTTGAGGACACTTAACCCATAAAGCAAAGCCCTAAATGAGTCAAAATCTCTGACTCATCATGTGTACGGCTCCAATGAGGCAAATTGAGTTGCATAAGTCATATGTAAACTCCTAGAAACTCATTGTGACTAGCCGGTTGTTGAGTTGACTTCTTGTGATGATCATTACACGATAGCTTAAAATTGTAGAGTCTTGTTTGATGATTGTGTTGAATACCATGTGTGGTAAGATTTCCTTGAAATGTGTGCTTGGTAATACGTAGAACTTTCCCCGTTAGTCCAATTGACTAATGTAAGCAAACGATTAAGATGATCTTAGGCACAATATGTGAAGAGTGAACCAAAAATTGATTTTATACCTCTTTGTGACCACCTTGTGAGAGTGTGAACCTAGTTTGGCACCATTTGAGCCTATCCTTTTATTTGGATGAAACTTGAACAACTTTGACCTCTTTGTCTCATCACCTATGACCATCATGAAGTATTGATTCGTTTGAATATCCAACATCGACCAAAATCCTAAGTTGGGGGTGTGGTAAAAAAAATCGAGAAGTTTGAGAAAATTGCCCTTGAAGGATCTTATTGTAAAAGATGGAACCCCTCCATGTAAAAAAGAGAGAAAAGAGAAATATTAAAGTAGAAAAAGATTGAAAAAGAAAAGAGTTGTTGACAGAAAGCTTGTGAAATGGACAAAATAAATGGGGTTTCCAATGAATCATGCTTAGAAGAACATAAGGTGGAATATGAGAATCATAAAGTGCAAAAGAGAAGGAGAAAAAGTGAAATCCAGGTCATACTTCATGAAGGTAGAAGTCACTAAATCAAAATGACCATACATTTACCCTCAGCCTTGTTACGATCCTTGAAAGACCTTTCTGATCTTGAGTGAGCTGAAAATAATGTTGATTGGAAAATAAGGGCAAGCCTATGGGTAGAGTCATGCATGTGTTTATCTTTGGGAGTGTGAGAGTTGTATTTGATTCCAAAATTCTGGGAATTTGATGTGTTTTGTGTGAGCATGGAATCATTATTGGTGTGAGAGGATTTGAATGCTTTTGTTGAGCTTCAACTTGCATTTGAAGTAAACATTGTGAGCTTGAGTTTTATTTGATAATAGTTAGTCACAGTCTGAAACTTAGAGTGCACAATTGAACATTGCATGCGTAGTTTGAACCTTTTGTGCATTCTTGTTGAGTCTTGAGTAGCACTGTTTGTAGACATCCTTGTTGAACTAATTGATCTTGTGTTTTACTTGAGGACAAGCAAAAGTTTAAGTTGGGGGTGTTGATGAGTTTGGGATCTGACTCATTTAGGATTTTTTTTATTCATAGTATTAGTGTTCTCGATGCCTATTTTGTGCTCTAAACTAATTAAATGTTTATTTGCAGCTATGAAGGAAAAAGAGCAAGGCAAGGACATTACCTGACAAAAAGGAGCGGAAAAACTGAAAAAGTTGAAGATAATAAAAACTGACGATCATCAAGATCACTCAGCGACTCATCGAGTGGTACTTCAGCTCACCAAATGTTACAGCGTGCCAGCTTTGGGGAAAAGCCAACTTGGTGATGGACATGGACAATCGGCAAACCGTCGAATGGATCGGCGACAATGATTTTGATCGCCTAAAATTACATAGTTTGAATGGTGAAGAGGTAGGACAATGTGGCGATGGAGAGGGCCACTTGGCGCATCGCCAACCTGGTCGGCGAGGCTCGACTAACTCCGTCGATTGGTCCAAAAACTGAAAACTTGAAGGAGTATAAATACGAAATTTAAAAAAAATTCAGGAGTTTCGAAATTTTGATCAACTATTCTGAGTTTTTGAGAGGTTTTACCTTGAACTTTTGAATCCAAACACTATTCTTAGAATTTTTAAGTAGAATTTTAAGTTGGGTTTTGATCGGAAGTTAATTTGAAGGATTGTGAAGATTTGAATTTTGCTACTCAGCTAATGGAGAACATAGTTGGTAATATTTTCATGTTTATTATAATGTGTTGCTAAAAACCCCATTCTTGGGGGTGTGATTATGTGATTAATTGTCTCAATTAGCTTAGGGTGTTATTAATTACTGATTTAATTGTTGTTTTGAAGTGGTTTCGATTGATAATTGTGTTTTAACTCGTGAGTTGTAGTTGCAAATGCAGTTATAGTCTAGTATTATATGCTTGCTTGAGAAAGAGGTTCTAGAATTAAGGTTATCAATCGATAATTGTAGTGATTGGGTTGTTGTGGATTCAGCTCGAGAGAGTGAGTATTAATTCGATCCTACCTATCTAACTCGAGACAGTAGGTAAATTGAGGTTTTGGGTTGTTTATAGTATGATGCTTGTTGAGGTTTGAGAGAACTCACTTGATTCGTGATAGTTGATCGACAGATGGTTGTTACACCTAAAGCCTAGTATACCCACTAATTAAGATTCAGTGACTTTTGGTAATTAGTAATTACCCGTATAAAGAAATTGGCAATTAATCGATCACATTCCCAAGTATTTCGTTCTACTTGATTACTCCTCTGTTTTAGTAGCTGTTAATTAACAAATCTTATCTCCCCATTTGACACTAGATGTCAACCCCTTTGATTTACTTTAATGATTTCGATAACTTTTATTCATACAACCAATTAGAACATACCTTTCACTTCGTAATTGAATTATCTACCGTATCATTCCCTATGGGATCGACCCCAACTCTTTGTTGGGGTTATACTAGATTGTGATTGCCTACACTTAGAATTGGATGAAGTGTAATTTAGCGTTATCACATGTAAATAAAGAATGGTTCGGGTCTTAGCTTAGAAATTTTCGGGGTGTTACAACTATATTATATTTGGAATTATAATATTTATCTATATATAATATATAATAGGAGAAGAAAAAACGTCACATGTCAGCGCCACAATTTTTTAAAATTTTAAATTTTTTTTATTATATTACTATTTTAAATTATAAATACAAAATTTTAAATAAAAGTAGACACGTGTTACTGAGAAATGTCAGCATTTCTAAAAACATATTTATTTATTTACCTCAAAATTATAAATTAGTCAAAAAATTATTCTTTTAGTCTACGACATATTTAATATTTTAAAAAAATACATTTCTAAAAAACCAAAACGATAGTTCCAAATTTATTTGTCATTAAAATTTGTATCTTTTATATATAATAGAAAATGCAAAAAGTATCATATGTCAGCACCACAATTTTTTTAATTTTCTAAACAATCAAAATTAATTATTTTTAATTATAAAATAATAAATTACAATTATAAAAACAGATTTTAAAATTATTTTTATAAAAAAATAACCGTGAAAGCAGTTTTAAAAATTATCCATTTATAATTTAAAAAAGTTTTAACCACAACCACCCATCGTTTTTATACTACACATAAAAAAAGTGCTCCTTATTTATAGCAACTAAATATAAATTTTTATCTCCTTTTTCCGTCTATTTTATTAATATTGTACTTATCCAAAATCTAAATCAACATCAACTTTTCAGCTTTCTACCCAATTAAAATTAATTATTAGAAGTAAAAAGTGTCACATGTCATCGCTATAAAAATCTATCTATATATTACTATTTAAAAAATAAATTAATAATAAAATAAATAAATTAACAACTAATTGTAAGAAAATAACTTAAAACAAAAATGGTTGATTGTTGTAACGTAGGGGTGTGCATTCGGTTTTTCGATTTGGTTTTATACTATTCGATTTGGGTTTTTTGATTTTTGGTTTTGAAGAAGTGTAACTCAATCCGAACCAAAATAAATTTGGTTTGGTTTGGTTTTTCTCTTTTTGGTTTGGATTTTTTCGGTTTGGTTAATCGGTTATGTCAATAATTAGAAACATAACAAAGTTATATTTGCAATTTTAAAATTTATATATATATAATATTGAATTTCTTAAATATACTTTTTAATAAAAATATCAAGTAAAACGTAAAACACAATGCTTAAAAGTATATCAATTATAGATGTCCAAACATAAAAAAAAAAAAAACTAAATCATAATGAAAAATAACTAAAAAGGGACAAAAGTGGTCTTAAAACTCTCTCTCTCTCTCTCTATATATATATAATATAATTCGATTTTTTGGTTTTTCGGTTTTTATTTTTCTAAATTCGAAACCAAACCAAAAAACCAAACAAAGTAAATTTATCCATAACCAAACCAAAAATCCAAAAAACCAATCCAAATTATAATTCGGTTTGATTTGGTTTGATTTTTCGGTTTAATCCAAATAGTGCACACCCCTATTGTAACGGAATTGGGGTAGTTTTTTTAAAAATAATTTCATTTTTTTAAAATTTTGTATTTAAAATTAACAAAAAAATTAAAAGAAGTAACCAACTAAATTTATATTTAAAAACTTATTATCAAAAAAAAAAGTAAAAATTATGGATCTTCGTAGGGGTAATGGGTGGTTTTTTTATTTTAAAATGGGTAGTTTCTTTTTCATTTTTTAAACTTTATTTTAAATTAATAATCTAAAAATAAATCTAAAAATGATTATCAAATTTTTTTATAAAATAAGTTAAAAATTGTGGATCTTTATACGTTAAATAGGGTTGTTGTTTTTTCATTTTTTAAAATATATTAAATTATATCCATATAACACACCTTAGTTAATAATATAAAGAAAAAACTTCCAATCCAAAAAAAATTGAAAAGAACCCACAGCCATTAAATAATCAATTTAAAATTTAAATTTCAAATATTAACTAGCCTTATCCCTAAAAAAACGTCTAAACTTCCTAACCCACATCTATAAAAAAAAAAAAAAAAAAACTACATCATCCACACCTTTTGAAGCCAATTCATCAAAATACAAATTTAAAAATGTGTAAACAAAAATCACATTCAAACAAAAATCGAAGCCTTATGGGTTTTTGGGAGCGGGATGATCATGTCAATTTCTGCATTCAGGCCATTAAGATGAAACGTTGTTCAACCTAATCTTCAAATATCAACTTCCATTTTACTTATTGCCAAGCCAAGAGTGTAAGATTGACAACATTGACCAGTTTTTAAAGTATTTATTTCTCAAGAAATATGTTGTATATGGAGATCTTAGATATATTTTATTTGAATCGAAAATTGAACCAAATTGATTAAATTAATCCATTTTATTTGGATTTGTTTTTACATTTTTAAATACCAATAATATTTTATTTGAATTAGTTTGGATTGTTTTTTAAAAAATGAAAATTTATATCTATCTATATATCTATAATAGGAGAGGTGATAGCGCTTACCAGGGGCGGAAGAGTCTGCCGAGGGGGTTCACCCGAACCCCCTCGGCAAAAAATTACGTTGTATATTTAAGGTATTTTAAAGAATTTTTATGTTTATATATTGATTTTGAACCTCCTGAATATAAGATTAGAGGTTGGTTTATTGGTTGAGGGGTTCAAACCTCAAATCTTAAGCACTGCTCTTTTTTTTCCGAACCCCCTTAATGAAAATCCTGAATCCGCCACAAGCGCTTACGTGTCAGCACCACAAAAATGAGACTTTTTAAATAATTAAATTATCTAAATTAAATGTAATAGGATTAAATAATAAATTATTATTTTATTTTTAAATGATTTTAAAGCAGTTTCTAACCTGTTTTGTATGTGATCCCTTATTTTATGGAATGGTATTTTAAACTATTTTTGCACAGCCTCCTTATTTAAAGCAAAAAAATATAGATATTAATTAGGACTATTTAACTGTAAAACTATTTTTAATGGATATACATAAAATTTTAAATATTTAAAAAGCTAACCTAAATACGGTAACTTATTTCGCACAAATTTTCATGATTTCATTGCTTCTAAAATTTTGATTAATGATATGAATATAATAATTTTGTTTATTGATACGTATTTAATATTTTGTATCATCTTCATATGACAAGTCTAATAACTATTTTAGAATAAAATACTTTTTGATGATAATAAAATCAATTATTAAATTTATATTATATTAAATTAAAAATACGATTTAAGATTTTTAAAACAATTTTTAAATCAATATTTAAAAACATGAGTTTCACGTTCTCCACCAAAAAGGTGGTTGTCAGTTTTAAAACTTCTGAACAAAGAAGAAGTGAAAAGCAGATATACTTTCAATTCTTCTCCCTTTCAGTTATAATTATTTTGGTTTGAAAAGAGATCCGTAAAATTAAATTTCTTTGGCATACTTTCGTAAGTATCAATTCTTTTTTCTTTCTACTTCTACTTCCTGTGTTTTGTCCCTTCTATTTTGCAAATTGTACTTCTACAATTATTTTATGTTTTTCTGATGATAGCTAAGTAGGAAATAAACGAGTGGGAAGAAACAAAGTAAATAAACAAAAGCAACGATTATGGCAGGCGATGATTCCAGTATGACTTTCGACTTATAGATTTCGAGAAATTTTATATATTTGGGTAAAGGATCTAAAAAATATCACAAATTTGGCCGAAATTGTTGTTAAGATACCAAACGGAGGATCTTTTACCCCGCTGCACTATTTAATAGTGTATTTTAAAGGTATATATGTGCCACATTGACACATTATTATTTATAATTATGCAATATTTATGATGTCCACGTGGGCACATATATATCTTTAAAATACACTATTAAATAGTGCAGCGGGTAAAATATTCTTTCCAAAACAATAATTTCGATTAAAGTTTGGATATATTTCAGACCTTTTTTCCCTATTTAATTTGATTTTCTGTTTTAGGGGTTACCCGTAATTACTTTTCCAAAAAAAAAAAAAAAAAAATTTGCAGATGTGGTGTTCTACTTTGCGTAATGATCTTGATTTATAAAATGTTCCCAAAAATCAAGGTGCTAAATGTTAACATCCTCTCAAATAAGTGTCATAATATCATTCTATAATAAGTTAAATTTTGAAATTGTCAATAAATCAGTATTAGTAATTATATTTATAAACTAACCGCGCAACGCGCGGATACGTATATTAGTATAACGGAACGGAACCGACAAATTATAAACATATTTTTTTATAAATATATAACATAATAAATAATCATAAGGAATAATTCTAAATATCTTACGTATGTTTTTATAAACAATTTTTTTTAAAAAAAAATTAAAAAAACTATTTTATAAAAAACAAAACAAAAAAATTCAAAATAAAAAATATTTCAAACATGTATGTATTCCCTGTTTGACAATAATAATTTTTAGCATGAACTTAAAACTCTAATTTAAAAGTATATCTGCATTTGAGTTTGGGTTTATCAACAAAAAATTTATATTGAAATGATTTTAAAAAGCCAATTAGAAGATTATGGTTTAAAATTTAAATTTAATACTAAATAATTTTTGAGATTGATACAACTTTCCCGCTTCGAGATTTATATGCTAAATGAAGAGAAAAAAATGAGAGTAATGAAAAAGTCTGATCAATAGCTATTATTGTTAGTTATTTATAAATTTCAATGATATATGCCTTTATTTGATGTGGCTATAAAATAAAATTATCTTTAAAAATTCTAATACAACGTGATGCATAGAATTTTCAAAGAAATTGATGCTATGAATCAATTAGAGTCAAGTGTTCTTTATTTTTACTTATAGGTGGAAGGACACATGAAACAACTGAAAATGCTTAAAAAAATGATTGATATAAAATTTATTGTCATTAAATTAGTAGTTTAATTTTTATTATTATAAAAAATTATAAATATTATAATTATGCCACATTATTTTTTAAACCTTTCTAACATAGAAGGATTAAAAAATATTGAATGGAAGGTGGGGAAATATTTTTTCATAATTAAAATCACAAAAGTTATATTTATCTTTAGAATTGTTTAAGTTTCACTTACAAAATTATACTATATTTGCTACTTGAAAATCTTAGCATGAAATTAATGAGTAGTTTACAAAATCAATTCTCGAAAACTCATTAATACACTTTGAATATTATTACTTATAACATAAGATTTGACATAATTTTCGATCGAGAAAATATTTTTGAATATTATTAATATACCATTAAGTTAATATGATCATATAAATAGTAATAATGTATTACTATAACTATTTAAAATAAATAAATTAACAAGTGAATAATAAATTTTATAAATTATTTTTAATTTAAAAATTATGACATTTTAAACAAGAATACTAGCTATTATTATACACAAAAATGTATATGCCATAATTAATGTATTATAAAGTTGATATGTGATTTGATGATATATAATCATTAATTTTTAATTTTAAAAAATTCATATAAAGATAATTTAGATTCAATATCATATTTACAACTTTTTGCAATATTAAATATTACATTTTGGCAGGGGCCATATATATATGTGTGTGATGTCTAGCTAAGTGATAGAAGATAAGGAGAGAGAGGGATATGGCAAGCAGAGGTGGAGGTTGGATATCATCAAGAAGCTGCATAAACACTAGTATTCCACAAAGAGAAAGTAGTAGAAGGGCCAGCAAAGGAAATCACTTGTCATTGGTAAATCACAATTATTATTGTTGTATGTACTTATATAATTATTTATACTCCTAGCTACCAAATAACTCTAGACTACTACTACTGTGTTGAAGATAACAAAAAGAAGCAAAAAGCCTTTGGTGAGAATTTCTAGCTCAGATGGAAAATGGCATGGAGAATGGAATTGTGATTACATTTTCACTCTTGGAGACCTTCAACTTGAAGATTTAGCTGAAGAAACTGATACTCCACTTTCTATTCAACTCTCTATCCATAAGGTACATACAATATATTCCTTTGACCAACTACTTTTAATTCATCTTCGTATTATAATTCATGTTCATGTTGATGAGCAGCACGCAGGCTTTGGGCTCTCAGTCGATGGAACAATTATCACATCTTTCACCACAAAATGTAGCAACTGTTCTTCCCCATACTGCAGAGAGGTACTCACATCACATACTTACTAATTTCTCCTCAATATATCTATATATATATATATATATAATTTGTTCCTCTCAGATTCATACAAGCTTTAAAGTTTGGGTATTACCATCAACCAGAGACAAAGGATGTACAGATCAACTTCCACTGCTTGGTTGGGATGATCCATCAGTAAGTAAGATTTCTTTTTATACAAATTAAACTAGTATTTTCTTGTTAATGAACTAACAAGAATTATCCTCAGGTTATCTATGTCAAACCAGGATTTGAAGCTGACCTTGATTCCTTGATACAAGATACCCTTAGACTTGCGACCTCTGTAAAAGTACTTGTCCATTTTCTTTTCTTTATAGGGGAGAAAAAAAGTAGATTGTGAACATTGCTTTTTTTTTTTTTTTTGCAGGAGACTTGTTCAGAATCATGTGAGAAATCTGAACCTAAATTGCAGCGTAGGAAACTCTTCCTATATTATTTATATTTATAAAAAATATAAAGTATAATAGGAAAATCAATTCGTATTTACTTGTTTAATTGCAGCTTTGGGTAAACAAAATGCTGCCTCCATTGATAGGAGGTGGTCCAGATTATTGGAGCTCATGAAGGAAACTTAACTTTCATCAAAATCTCAATAGCTATGCACCTGGATCACTGTAAAACCAAACAACATATTACTTTCTCCCTCTCTTCAAACTATTATCTTTTCATAGCTCAAATGAAAATTAGTTGCAGTAAAGGAAAATCAACTATTTTCTCATTTTGTTGCTCAAAACACTAATATACAGGATTAGTTTTTCACAGATAAAACTCCCACAACACAAAATTACTACTGTTAAGCATTTAAATCGTTCATAGTATCCAGATATTCCCAAAAAAGACCATATATAATCTATGTATAACTTTGTCCGCGAACCAAACAACCCCTTAACTTTATACGTGAAAATAGAGGGGAGAGGGATGGAAGGACGGACAGACAAACTAGACTCATCAAGATGCCATAGATAAATGAAGTGTATGATACATAAAACAGGCCGCGCTAGGATATTTGAATGTTATTTATCCAACAAAAATGTTACACACTGCCTATTAAAAATCAAATTCTAATAATGTTTCTACTCTCACTGGCTCTTGAATGAAATAAATACCAATAATAAATTCAGCAATTTAATATAATGCAGAAGATCTAGGTCATCTCCAAGCCCAATCTATTTGTTCCTCATCATGATTTCTTACCATCCAAGCTCCTTCAGCAATTTCGTCAAATAGCTGGCCCCAACCCCAACTCGAAAATCCCAAAAAGAACCACAAGTCATGGATAGACTGGTTTCCTAACCTTAGCTCTTCTATGACAACTACTGTGGCCCTTTGGTCAAGAAAAAATACATTTGGCAGCACTTCCATTGACTGGTTAACTATATACTTTCTGGAAAACGCAACAAAAGGCATTCCACGTTTCATGACAGGGCCACCAAAAGAAAGAGGAGCCTCCTTCAGAAGCTGTACTCCATCTTCAAGTTCATCAAGAGAGTCCCAACTGATATGTTTGTTGACAATCAGACCTTGAAATCCGGTGCTTTGATCCACTTTCACAATAAGTAATTTGGATCCATCAAACGGGTGGACATTTAGAAGCTTCTCTGTAGCAACAAGGATGGAACCAACAACAACACGAGGGGCTGATTTTACCGAGCTGCTAAGAGGAGCTCTAATTTGGTTGAACTGATCATCTAATGTTGATCCTTCTTGAAGTATAATTTCATGTGGTGAGTTCTTAAATGGAGCCTCTGAATTCATGTTATGATTTATCCCTGGTTCACCTCCAGTCCACAGTATACCTGATGTAGGAAAAGGGAAAGACAAACTTAGAAACATATAAAATTTAAAAAAAAGTGTACTATGCAGAGTATAAAAGATAACTGTGCCAAGAAGCAAATCATCAGAAAAAATTATTGATGATAGGTTTCAACTGGATACAATAGAAATTTTCCTTTAAACAAGTACTCACCATATACTATATGAATAGACTTGTTCTTTGCTCATTTTACAGGCAGAGGGGAGGAGGGATTGTTGTTGATACTATGGAATTGGTAATAATTCTATCCTTCTGCCTTCATTGTAAAGCATTTACGTCTCTTCAATGTTTGACATGAAATGCAAACCAGTGACATATGGAATAAGAACAATAGAGGATTGAGTTCTATACTTTTCAAGCATAAGAGAAAACAATCTCAAATTTACTACAGGTGCCATTAACTTCCTTTCCTAAACATGGTTGGGAATTTTTAATAAAATTCTTGAAGCTCTGGAAAGTGGTAGTTTTAATTATTCCAAGAATCCATTCCAGTATATGCCTTGGGGCTTAATTCAAGTGGCAAAGGTTGAGGGATTTATGACTTAGATTTCAAGTTCGAGCCCTGCGCCATGGTATGTTAGCACCCCTTTAGTCTACCAACGGTTTACACATGGAAGATTTAAGGAAATTAAGTATTTATTTTTCATTTTCTGTGTAGCAGTTGTTGCAGTAAGGAGGTTATTCCTCCACTTTCTCATTTCAGTTGTAGTAGGAAGTTATTTCCTTGTTTTCAGATGGGTGGTTAATCCACCAGTGTTGTATTTAGTGTATTTGAATTCAGTGAAATGTTATGCAGAAAATTATTAAGTTTTTGAGTACTTCAAACTCAAGAGATTGCAGGTTCTCTCTTCACGAACTAGCACCATAGGTCGTAGGACGTAAACATTCGATTTCATATTGTAGCTCCCCATAACTAGATCAGGGGACATAACAACTTGGTATCAGAGACGGGTGTTATGGGAGGTCAAATTCAACATCAACTCGCACAATTGGTGAACTTGTATCAAGAAGAACGTGCAGCCAACTTAGCAAAAACAGGATGCAATAAATGCTTGCTTAGATACACTCAACAAAGGATTTAGCGAATTCAAAGGTCGATTCTGAATCAACTAAACATACCAGCCAGAATCGGGGTTGGGAAGGGTAAAAGTGGAGTGGCAGGAGGGTCAGGATCAGATGCAGGAGGAAGTTCCATCATTCCTCGGTATACAAAGTTGAATTTTCCATGGTTTACTGGCCAAGGGGACTCTTTGGGATGGTTGAACAAATGTGAACACTTCATTCGACACCAACAAACTCCAGAGGAAGAAGAAGTTGGACTTGCTTCTTTTTCATTTGGAGGGGAATGCACAACTTTGGATTGTACGAGTTTCTTATCCTACAGGTTCTTTGTAGTCAAAATAAAAAAAAATTACACCCTCAGATTGTATAGGTTTCTTATCTTTTTTTGAAACTGGTAACATGTATATATATATATAAATATATATGAATTAGATTTGCACCATGACAATGCTATCTACAATTACAAAAACCCAACCATTCTTATCCTACCAGGCATTAGGTCCAAGCGTAATTTAAGTTTGGATTCTTTATTCTCAAGTTAGGAAACTCAGAGAAATGAGCTAAAAGTAACTTTCAAGTCTTAGATTAAAAAAAGTTGACTTTGACTTGGTCAACCGATATCAAATAAAAATGGTGGTACATATGAACCTAATGACGTAGTAAATAAGGCTTTATTTGATTTACATGAATATGACGATGTTGTGAAAAATTCGGCAGTTGTGAATCCTATACCAAACAAGATTTATGATGTAACTATTACTTTGACCCGAGATGGGGTTGTTGTTTTTACAGATGCAGGTCTACAAAGGGGGAAGGAAAACGCAAGCATTGGAATGGCGGCTATAGATAGTTGTGGTCATTTGCTTCATGCCTTTGGTACCCCTATTCAATTTGTAGGGAAGGCCATAACTGCTGAAGCACTAGCAATTCTCTGGAAAGAGCACTACAAAAGGGTTGGTCAAAGGTTCACATACTGATGCAAAGAATGTCATACAAATGTTGCCAAAGAATTTGATAACATCTTGGGAAATAGAGACCATTTGCGAGGATGTATTGATGAAGTCTTTTGAAGAAATCGAGATTATATATATTCCTCAAACATGGAATGTATTAGCTCACAATCTAGCAAAAATTTCTATTTCGTGTATAAATAGGATTGCTAGGGATTCTGCCTTCCCAAGTTGTGTTCTAACGGATGCAATGGTGTCTTATGGACATCTGAAACATATTTTAAAGTAATGCAATAAAGTGTTTTCCTTAGAAAAAAAATGAAAATGAGTCTGATTAGGGTGATTAAAAACTTCGGGATGAAGATTAAAATTTCGAATTTTGTAAAAAGGCTTCCCTCTTACTTTTGAATTTCAAAAATTAAATTCCTGCCTTCTCTTTACATTTTCATCTTATTTTTCCTTCTTCTCCTTCTCCCTGGCATTCTTCTTCTTTTCTTATTTTATGGACTGTTTTGCGTTGGTCACGAGTGTGGAGAAAATTTGAAAATAACATAACATTCAAACCATTGAAAAAAAACCTGCAAATCCAACAAATTGTAGAAGTTGTTGTTGCAACAAATTTCAGTAATTACTGCAACTTCAGAATTTAATGCTACAATTACGAAATTTGTTGCAACTCAACAAATACTGAGTTGTTGCACCAACTTTCAATGTTATTAGAACAATTGACCAAAGTTGTTTTATTTTCTGCAGAAGGTGCAGGGGTGAAAAGTGAGGCGAAAGAGGTGGAGGAGGAGATAGTGCAGGAGGAGAGAGCAGAGAATGTGGTGGCGGAGGAGGTAGTGGTGGTGGTGGTGGAGGTTGAGGTGGTGATGATGACGGAGGAGGGGGTGAGGGGAAGGGGAGGGAGAGGGAGAGATAGGAGCTTTGTGTAAATAACAAAATCTGATGGCCTTTAAAATTAGTGCATTAACACTAATCTCAAGAGAGTCACCCACATCTAATAAAAATAATTTGTGTCAACCTCAATTGTCAACATTAAAGCTTTTAAAGATTTTTAAAATCAGCACCAGAAATCCTATTACAATGCTGTGGTGATTTGCAGACCTTTTCATTTGATAACCAAAATTATGTGATTGTTCTATCATATTCTAATATTATTTCCTTTTTTGACACAATTTTGTAGTGATATAGCTGACAATTAAAAAGACAAACTTACAAGGTTCAGTCTAATTTTAGATGGTAATGATGAATTTAAATTAATTATAGGATATTTTTGTGTGCTAAGAGGTAGTTCAGTAAACCAGATAGGTGACTTTTTCAACCTTTCCTTTTTCTTTTATAATATCAAATTCTGTATATTTTTGGGACCTTCAATCAAAAAATAATCTAATGGGCACACGGTCAAAACTGAATGGATAATGGGCTCATCACTCTACCCTTCTCCACTTGAATATCAGCCTTTTGTCTGTGGGAGGGTTCGAACCCCTGACATGCGCCTAATCCATCCATCAAAAGCTACGCTCTTACCCCTAGACCAAAGCCCTATGAGCATCTACAATTTTTGTTTTCTGTTACCTCTGTTATAACCAGAATTCACAGTGAAGATCCAGTCTTCTGCATTTCCCACAACTAAACCATCTTATCTACAAATGATTTGTCTTGAACATTTCTACCATCATGTCTATCGAGACCTTTCATTTTCCAATTTTACAAATTTCTTCAAATCTGTAGATCTCACAATAGTACACTTCCCATGGTAAAAAAGTTTGAGCTCCTTGTTGTATAAATGATTGAGTGGAGTTTGGAGAGAATCATATTCTTGGGTGGATTCTTTAGCTTTTAGTATACTGCTTGTATATGGACAGCTTGGTCATGTTTACAAAAGAAAACACATTTACTTGGATCCGAATGTTAAAACTGAGTGACATTCCTATGGATCAGAATGTTAAAACTCAGTGACATTCCTATGGATCCGAATGTTAAAACTCCTTCAAGGATAGGGGGAGCCACTCAGCAGTCCTGACGGTTGGTTGGGAAGTTGAATTATCTCACGGTGACTAGACCTGACATCTTTTTTCCTGTGAGTGTTGTAAGTAAGTTTACGACTTTTCCTTGTGATAGTCATTGGGATGCAGCTGTTCGTATTCTGCGATATATAAAGACAGCTCCTGATAAAGGACTACTCTTTGAGGATCAAGGCTATGAGCATATAACTAGATATACCGACGTTGATTGGGCAGGATCACCCTTTGATAGACGTTCTACATCCGGATATTCCATTTTAGTAGGAGGTAATTTGGTGTCGTGGAAGAGTAAGAAACAGAGTGTGGTTGCTCAATGTAGTGCAGAAGCAGAATATCGAGCAACAGTTGTAGCAACTTGTGAGCTAGTTTGGATCAAACAGTTGTTGAGAGAACTAAAGTTTGGAGAAACCAGTCATATGGAACTTGTGTGTGATAATCAAGCGACCCTTCATATCGCATCAAATCCAGTGTTTCATGAGAGGATTAAGCACATTGAGATTGATTGTCACTTTGTTAGAGAAAAATTAATCTCAGGAGATATTGTTACCACATTTGTGAAGTCAAGTGAACAACTTGCAGATATCTTCACCAAGTTCCTCACTGATCCTCGTATTAATTATATTTGTAACAAGCTAGGTACATATGATTTGTATGCACTAGCTTAAGGGGAAGTGTTAGAATAGGAATAGGTATACACAATCCTACTTAGAATAGGAATAGGAATAGATATAGTATATTGTATCCTATTTGGAAAAGGATTATAATGTAGTGTCCAAGTAGGAAAAGCAGTCTAGTATAGTGTCTATAAATAGGATTTCAAAGTAATAATGTAGACATACAGTCAATAATATTTCTCTCACATCTCTCACAACCACCAAACAAGGAATTAAAGGGTACTCAAAATTTATGTCGGGACTAACTCCTATTATCCATCACACTGTAACACCCCGGATTCGAAAGAGGTAAAATTGCAGCTTTTGGAGAACTGCAGGTGTCATCTACGACTGGCCACCCATGGCTCGTGGACTGACCCACGGACCGTAAGTAGGGTCTGTGGTTGGTCACCCAGCCAAGAGTCACACTTCAGGTGGTCCTGACCAACGGACCGTCGCTCAGACCAAGGTCCGTGGTCGAGGGTCCGTAGGTCCAAGGCCCAGAAAACCAGTCTTTGATCATCGAACCACGACTGACCAGGACAGACCGTAGGTCAGTTGACGGTCCGTCGGTCGGAGTTCCGTGGATCGAGAGCTGGTAGTTATTTTAGGGGCACATGGGTCTTTTCCGGTTTTAATTAAATCAATGTGGTGTCGTTTTGCCTAAACCTAGACTACCTATATAAGTATTTTAGAACCCTAAATTCACTCAATTAAGTCCTCTCAATCCCAAAAACAAAACCCAAAACTCTCTCTCAAATATTCTCTCTCTAGAAGGTGGAAAAAGGAAGAGATTGAAGCTAGGTCAAGTTCAAGACTCCAATCTTCAAGCTTTTTGTGGGCTTTGTGACTAAGGTATGATGGCTAATCATCCATGGGATCCTTTTTCACATGGAGTCCCATTATATTCCCTAATTGTGAAGTCTAAATCCCCAATTCTAGTCAGGGTTTCTTCCAATGTTGCGGGTTATGATGAATGTTGATCCAATTGAGTGGATATGATTGAATTGATAGAATTCCATGTTTTTAGGATGAAATTACATGTACCCATGCCTATCCTATGATGTTAGGGTAGACTTGATATGTTGGGTTTGATGCCATGAGAGGGAAACTCTATGGGTTAGATATCTCCTTATATGATTGATGAATCATGACTAGAATTGCTTGAGATTGAAGCATATATGATGAATATGATGTTAAGTGCTTGAGAGTAAAGTATAAATTATGATCATGAGATTTAGTGCTTTGAGAGTAAAGCCTAGACTATGAATTGTTGATTGTTGATGTTGTAGTATGGAAGGGATAATTCCTACAATGAATTGATAAGCATGATTGAATGAATGTGAAAGGTTTACTCACATGAATGATTCTAGGTTGAAAGGATTGCTCACCTAAAATGAATCTAGACTAAAATGCTTAATGAATGATGAGGCAAGAGGCGACTACCCTTGACCCCCATATGTTAAAGATATGAGGTGATTTCCCATACTCCTTAGAATTGAACAACAGGTGATTCCCCACGCTCTTATTATGATGAATGGACATGGAGGCGAGTATCCATGATCCTTGTGAAATGATGTGGAGGCGAGTACCCGTGTCATATGATGTGATTGTGGAGGCGAGTACCCATGATCTTAAAGTAAGTAAGGCAAGAGGCGAATACCCATTAGCCTTTATAAGTTAGGCAAAGAGGCGAATTCCCTGTCTTTAAAAGTAAGTATGAATGAGCCCCCAAGGCCTAGCTCAAGTGGCAAAAGGTGGAGGATTTGTGGCTTAGGTCGTAGGTTCAAGCCCCACACCATGCAAAGCGAAGCCCGATATTTAAGTGGAGAAAGGTAGAGGGGCAGGCCCGTTATCCACCGAGTTTAGAAGGCTGTGATTGGTCCAAAGGGCGGGTCACAGACAAATTTCTCGGTTATCAAAAAAAAAAAAAAAAAGTAAGTATGAATGATGTGATTATGTTATGCATTTGATTAGCTTGGAGTGTTGCTAGATATGTCTTCCATGATGTATGCTTGACTAGAGGCGGATGACCTAAGACTTGGCAAGGGATGAGCGAGGTTAGTTAAGGAAGTAATCCTCTTTCATTATGATGTCTTATGTGCATTGATTATGCTTATGCCTTACGTTTTATGTTGACTAACGCTTATGTTTATGTTGATTATGCAAGCTATCATATTTAGTACATGTTTGTACTAACGCATACTCTTGCCTACATTTCTTATCAAAATGTAGGGTCCGACGCTCTTGATTCACACACTTGTGTCTAGGTTCATATTTGATCAAGCAAGTGAAGATTTGGTGAGTCCTCATAACATTCAAGGATTGGATCACCCCTTTCTCTTGCATGTGTTTCTTTTCATGTTGGACTATTGTACGGGCTGCGTCCTAAGATTTTATTCTCTTATGTTAGATGGTTTGAGACAATGTTGTTAAACTTCTGCTCGTTTTATGAAAGACTCTTACTGTTTGAATTATTTTAAATTTTCGCACCTTTTCTATTACTTTATGTTATGATCTGGTAAGTGGCTTGTATGGGGCCTCTCGGGGTCTCATACGCCTTGCTACATCTAGTGGGTACCCCTGGGTCGTGACAAACTTGATAATTAGAGCACAAGGTTTAGAATGGTTCTAGGATGTCTCAAACCATGTCTAGTAGAGTCTTGTTCATAAGTGTGAAGCGCGTCACATTTATGAATGAGAGACTTTTAGATGTTTAGGAAATCTCACTTCTTCATTTCTCTAAGTCATGCCATGGAGTGTAACTCTATAAGGTCTTTCTCTAAATCATTACCCGATGGTTTTTAGGATATGACTACTAGAAGGGCCAAGATGAGTAAGTTTGTATCGGGTGTGTCCGACATAGTAGTCAAAGAGTGCCGCACCGCTATGCTTGTCCAGGATATGGACATTTTTTGCCTTATGATGCACGCCCAACAAATAGAAGAGGAAAAGCTCAAGGAAAGATCTAGGGAGGCTAAGAGGGCAAAAGTGGATGATGGCAACTTCTCATATTCTAGGTCCGGTGGACGGGGTCGTTCGAGGTTCCGGCGAAAGTACTCCGGGCAAGGTTCTACAAATATTCCTCCAAGGCCTAGTAATGAAAGGGTGTCTAACCCTAAACCCCAAGAAGATGGTAGTAGGTTTTCGATGCCTACTTGTGCTAAATGTGGGAGAAACCATGAAGGGAAGTGTCTAGCGGGTTCTAATGTAGGGTCCGGCGCTCTTGATTCACACACTTGTGGCTAGGTTCATAGTTGATCAAGCAAGTGAAGATTTGGTGAGTTCTCATAGCTTTCGAGGATTGGATCACCCCTTTCTCTTGCATGTTTTTCTTTTCATGTTGGACTATTGTATGGGCTACATCCCAAGATTTTATTCTCTTATGTCAGATGGTTTGAGACAATGTTGTTAGACTTCCTCTCGTTTTATGAAAGACTCTGATTGTTTGAAATGTTTGCACTTTTTCTATTACTTTATGTTATGATATGCTAAGTGGCTTGTATGGGACCTCTCGGGGTTTCATACGCCTTGTTACATCTAGGGGGTACCCCTGGATCGTGACACACACCACACAACCCCT
>JAJOOO010007094.1:0-44056 GCA_029582685.1 Solanum piurae | reverse complement strand
GATTTTCAAAACGAACTGACTTATTATACGTAGCTAGTGTTATTATTTTACTAATTGACAATCCCTCTTTATCATCTTTTAGTACTTTTTTTGACGTAAGCCGGAGGGTTGTATGTGAAAAAAAGTCAAAGATATATTTTTGAATAATATAGATTTCTCTAGAATATCGTAGTGTAGAAACATAAAGAGTTATCTTGAAGATAGAATATCTAGATAAAAAGGTTAATGTTCCGCTACCATAGTTAGAAGTTAAAGCAAGATTTTCAAAACGAACTGACTTATTATACGTAGCTAGTGTTATTATTTTACTAATTGACAATCCCTCTTTATCATCTTTTAGTACTTTTTTTGACGTAAGCCGGAGGGTTGTATGTGAAAAAAAGTCAAAGATATATTTTTGAATAATATAGATTTCTCTAGAATATCGTAGTGTAGAAACATAAAGAGTTATCTTGAAGATAGAATATCTAGATAAAAAGGTTAATGTTCCGCTACCATAGTTAGAAGTTAAAGCAAGATTTTCAAAACGAACTGACTTATTATACGTAGCTAGTGTTATTATTTTACTAATTGACAATCCCTCTTTATCATCTTTTAGTACTTTTTTTGACGTAGGCCGGAGGGTTGAATGTGAAAAAAAGTCGAAGATATTATTTTGAATAGTATAGATTTCTCTAGAATGTCCTAGTGTAAAAACATAGAGAGTTATCTTGAAGAAATATCTAGATATTCTAGAGTAGTTGCTAGAAGATAAGTTCACTAGAACTTTCTTATAGATTTAATGAATGTGTAGATATTCTAGAGAGCTAGATATTTGTAATAAAGTTAAAGATGACTTTTTGAATTATATAGATTTCTCTAGAATGTCCTAGTGTAGAAACATAGAGAGTTATCTTAAAGAAATATCTAGATACTCTAGAGTAGTTTCTAGAAGATAAGTTCACTAGAATTTTCTTGTAGATCTAATAAATGTGTAGATATTCTAGAGAGCTAGATGTTTGTAATAATAATAGAATAGTCTAGATCTTGTAATAACTAGAACCATCCCACACAAGTATAAATACGTGTGACCTTAGTCATTTGTAAACCAAAAATATATAATTTGAAAGCAATTCAAGAGCGTTCTTCAATAACAAAGTTCTCCTTTCTAAATTCTTCTTTTTCTTTTCTAGCTTTTTTTTTTTTAGTTGAATCTTCCGATCTTAGTTGACGATCTTGGGCTAGCAGAAGGTTTTTTGAATTATACTTTTCTTTTGCTATTCTATACCGAACAAAACGTGGGGCTGACTGCTTCTTGTTAGCTTGGTACCTTGCTTAGCCAAAATATCTGCTACCTTGTTGGTGTTGTGCCGGACCACTGGATTCCCCAACTTCAAAAGTGACGTGCATGACAAAGTAATAGATTCGTAAGTAGGTTGGTCTTGTGTTAGAAGTTGTATAATTTCAAAGGAATCGATCTCTACTTCAATTGGGTACATGTTAAAGGAGACAACCAGATGAAGGCATGTTTGGAGGGCTTCGAATTTAGCCGTTGTGTGAGTATGGCTAAAACATTTGTTAACAAAACCTACAACTCATTCACCATCAGTGTTCCTGATGACTCCACCCACTTCAATCTCGTCCTTGTCAGGTGAGAAAGACACTCGATAAAAAATGTTATATATCACGAAATGATATTGATCACTTTAGAAAATAAACTCATTTTGATAAGATGATAAAATAATATATTTTCAAAAGACCCTTATATAACTATATGGTCTCATTAATATTAAAAAAGAATAATTCTTTAAAAGTACAAATATATTTAAGATAATTTAGTGAAATATGATTCTATTGTTTTTTTATTAAAAATTAAATCTAGTTTAAGTTCATTTCTAACTTTTCTTGTTGCATCCAAAAATTCTGGTGTTGCTGTGACCGCAAATCTTTTTGAGTGCATGTGGCATGATATCTTTTGTACTCACATAATGCTTTACATATTTAATTTGTTATTGTTGATTTTGTGACACCTTTTAAATGAGAAACCATTTTTTTGATATGGTTTTCTTATATTGCTTATATAATTTATTCTTTCATCATTATACATTGAGTTTTCTTAGTAAAGATACAATGAATACTATTTGATTATTAAAAGATAATGAACATTATGTATAATGAATTTATTTTTAGAGAAAATGGTCAAATGCCCCCTCAACGTATATCCGGATTTCCAACTACACACTTAAACTTCACGGGAGTCCTATCACCCTCCCGTACTATTTAAAACTAAAATAATTACCTCCCTGAATACTTAGCTGGTATAGTGAGTGTATTTCACTCTCTTTGAGAGAGTGAGCATCAAAATCTATTATTAAAACTTTATTTTTAATATGTCTTTTTAATAATATATGCATTTTTTATTATTTATTTTCTTTCTTCTCCATCAATATAAACAAATCTCTCAATCTTTCACCACCTCTAAGTCTAGCTGCCACCACCATCTTCATCGGATTCACTATTGTTGATTCCAAACAAATTTTCAAACTCATAAAAAACTCTTGCAAAATCAATCAACCTAAATCAATTGAGATAAATTTACATATATTTATATCACCCCAAGATACTTTGGATCTGATTTGAGAAAAATCAATATGAGTTTACTTTAAATTCGATTGGACCAACTGAATTTTTTTTTTTTTTACTAATAGATCCTTTAATTATCAATATCAAATCTCAATCAATCAACTATATCTCAAAAATTGCCGCTATTAATCTTGTTAATCCATCTACTATTGTAGAATCAGTCTCTTCTTCTTTGAAATTGTCGTCGCTATAGATGATGATGTGGAAGACATCGTAGGCTCCTCCTCCTCATCTTCCTTGAGAGGATTGCTTATCTTCGGTGACCACCATTAATGACAATATTCCGTCATATTCGTCTTCTCTTCCCCCCTTCACTTTTTTTTTTAAATTTGATTTTTAGGTTTCAAATGAGCAAAATCCGAATATCTCACCTTTCTTCCTTAAAGACCCAATTTCATGGACTTATGGTGTTCTAGTGATGGTGAAAATATTTTGGGTGTTTGAAGAGATGGGTAAGAATATAGAAGAAAAGGGTAAAGAAATATAAAAATTGAAAAAATAATAATTTGATGACGTGTCAAACGCGTGAAACTCACATGCCACCATAGATCTGGTTATGGCTTTTAAGGGTATAATTATTTCATTTTTAAATAGTTCAGGAGGATGATAGGACTTCCGTAAAGTTTAAGTGTGTAGTTGGAAATCCGGTTATACGTTGAGGGGGGATTTGACCATTTTCTCTTATTTTTATAATGAATCATTGAATTCTTGAATTTATTTTACAATGAATCATTTAACAAAAAATATATATATATTACACTGAATTATGCACATACATTGTACTTTATGTATAATGATTTTTTTTTATATCAATTCAATAAATGTAATTTAGTAAGATACAATGATTTTGATGTATTCATTGTACTTTATATATTTTATTTTTATTTGAATTCAATAAATATGACACATAAATTAGTAAGATATATTGATTTTGATGTAATCAAATTAACCTTCATTGAATTTCAAAACACTCTTTAAATTAATAAATATTAATATATCGATACAATAATTTCTATAAAATAAAAATATTTTATGATTCCACCTATATTAATTTAGTGAGATTTTATCGTTGGTGATATAAACCAAATAAAAAGTATCATAAACTTAACGGAAGGTAATATAATATAAATAACTTAATACATTCGAAACAGAAAACTAATAACACTCTTTTTGTTTACTTATCCAATATAATTAAAAATAAAACTTCATTTTTCTTGTCCACTTTGATAAATAAAAAACAATTGATATTATTTTTTTTCCAACTTTTGTCCTTATAATTAAATAAATAATTATATTTTCTTAGAATCAATTCGAATACTAGTGGTACTTAAGTTTAATTTTTATACTATAAACCTAATTAAGTATTACTTTTTTTCCTAAATGAGTGCAAAATGATTTTTTTAAAGCCTAATTTTGAATAGTATAAAAAGGACGTAATTCTTCATTCCCCAAATCTAGGAATTTTGCTCAGAAAAAGTGCCGAACTTTGTCTTTGCGGCAGCCGGAGAGTTGTGTGTCACCGGAGTTTTGTGCTTTCAATTTCGGAGCTCCAATTCGGAAGAAATGGGTCGTTCTCGGGCTGTTCATCAATCCACCGATGATGATCCAAGCCAGAGGTCAGTAAAGCTATTCGATGCTTACTCCATTTCATTTACAATTTTTAATTTTTTTTTATGCCTGATTTTATAGTTTTTGCTTTGTTTGTGATAATTTTCACTGTTTCGAAGTGTTTGGGTTCTGCACATATATATAGTTTTGTTGTTGTTAGTTTAGATTTGGAAGCATTGATTGGGTTGCTTTAATTAGTCAAAATGACAGTTAAGTTCAGTAATTGATGGGGTTGCTTTAATTAGTCAAAATGATAGTTAAGTTCAGAAGTTGCAGATGGAGGATTAGTAAAGAAAGAGAGGGGGTGTGGGAGCAAGTTTTATGCGAAAAAGGTATAAAAGATTTAGTGTGAATCAGTGAGTGAAAGGGAAGCATAATTATTTAGGTTTTTTTTGAATATTTGAAGGGTAAAAGTTTAATGTACCCTGGTTCAGGTTTTCGTGCCTGATATTTGAACAAAACCATGGTACTACTTGTCTGTAGAGTAAAGTTATAGTTTTAGGTAACAACACCATTATTTATGGTAAGAGTATAAATTGAGCAACCTAAGTGAAGCATGCTGACCAAGCGAAAAAACAAAGGAAGAAAGTGAATTTTGTTAGATTATACAACAAGAGAAGAGTTTATGTCCTGCAACAAGAAAAGAATGCTCCTCGACACATTTCCCAAGACCTTTCTCTCTCCTACTTCCTAGGATTGTTGAACACTTTTTCCAGTGAGTCCATCGGAATCTATTCATTTTCTCTTCTATCCCCTTAGCTAACACCTTCTGTGATAGCTTCACAACCACCTTTTCTATCTTCGTGTTTCCTAGACGTCTTTCTCAGACACGGAGGAAGACAATTTATTTTAATGTGGAATTCAGATGGATCAACATGGTACGAATGGGTCGAGAGGAGTTGGAATATGATGAGACGTGTATCCATGAGCAAGAAAATCGTGGACTGGATCTGTCATACCCTCAAAGAGGCTTCTAAAGACAAGAGGAATATTTTCAGGAGATGGAAAATTAAAGATTCGAGCACAGAATATGTCAATACTAGAAAATTTAATGCTCAAGGAAAATATATGAGCATTTTGGCATTAAATGGAGATAGGAGATTGATATTAATTATTCCTTAAGCAACCATTAATGCAGGGTGGCTGGACATTGCATTTAAGATTGGTGAGGTTCACTCAATCAACTCTCACCTGGATAAAACAGAACCTCCCAGACTCATGAAAGCCAGTTACCCCTATGCCAAAGTAGTCAAAGAGAGTAAGTGGCAAACGGAAAACCTCCGAGAGGCTGATGTTAGCAGCAGAGCAAGGAATATTAGCATTGATGACAATTACGGAGCTAAGGATGATGGTTTACTCTGGAAATGTGTAGTTGTCACTTTGACAAGGGGAGTTTTGAAAGACCAACTTTGGCAGCTGTAAGAAGGTGGACTACATCAAATTGGAAGACAATTTTCTGAGTTAGCATCTTCGAGATGCTGGGGAACTCGTTTCTTTTTGAGTTTCCAACAGACATATGGCAAAAAAGGATACTTTAGAAAAACTTGTCCTTGAAGAACTCCAGATTGTACCTGGAATGGTGGAGTTCAGTAGCGGGTTGCAATCACAACTCTTTCAAACCTTTAGAAACTTGAATTCGAGCCTTGGGGCTTCCCCTTCACATCTGGTCACGAAGAGTCTTTCGTGAAATTGGTGATCTGTGGGGAGGGTGGAGAGCCATCGAGGAAGAAACGGAGCTTAAAAATCATTTGAAGTGGGCCTTGATTTTCGTCACCAGTGGTTGCTAAAATATTCCCGAAGAGGTGTAATCATAAGAGATGAAGTGGAGTACTATATTCCGATATATGGGTAGGGAGAAAACCTAGCTTTGAGGCAAAGTCAGAGCTCAGGGAACTCGTCAGAGAGGTTGCAGGCATCAAGGACTTTGAACAGGAGTTTCTCATTGGGAGTCAAGAGGGGAAGCACGTGATGTGTCCTTGTGTCACAACTGGAAATTCTCATTGGGAGAAGACACATGACTTCCACATGCAGGGTTTTATGATTCAAGGTGATATTATTGAGAATCCAACAAAGATCAAAGAGGAAATTATTGAGTTTTAACAAAATTGTACACTGAAACAGAGAATTAGAGACCTTCCTGTAGTTTTGGTACTTGTCCTGTCATAACTGAAGAGGAGAGGGAGAAGATGCAAGACAAGTTTCATGAACAAGAGGTTCTGAGATGTCTGAAGTTGTGAGCTGCAGACAAAGCTCCAGGGTCAGATGGTTTTACTATGGGATTTCTACTTAAGTATTGGAGAATTTGAAGCATGATATATATGGAAGCTTTTCATGATTTCCACAACATGGAAATCTTTGAGAGAAGCTTTCATGCAATTTTCATAGCCTTAATTCCAAAGAAGAAAGGTGCCAATGAATTGAGAGATTTCAGGCCTATCCATTTGGTAGGGAGTGTTTATAAGTTGCTTGCAAAGGTACTACCAGAAAGATTAAAAGGGGTGGTAGCTTAACTTATGGATTCTCAACAAATGACTTTCATTAAGGGAAGACAAATCATGGATGCTGTCTTGGTGGCCAATGAAGTCATTCACTCTAGGATTATACTTAAAAAACCCGGAGTCCTTTGCAAACTTGATATTGCAAAGGTATATGATCATGTCAGTTGGAATTTCATGGTGAATATGCTTCAAAGGATGTGTTGTGGTTATAAATGAATTTAATTAGGTCAACATTGCATTTCAATTGTAACTTTTGTTGCTCTCATCAATGGTTCCCCTACTGGATTTGTTGGTGCTCATAGAGGTCTCAGACAAGCTGACCCCTTGTCTCCCTTTTTGTTTATTTTGGTTATGGAAGGTCTTAGCGATATGATTAAGACAACAAACACTTGTGGTTGGATAAAAGGCTTTGAGTTGGCACGAATGGCAATAGCAGCCTGGAAATCACTTATCTGCAATATGCTGACAACACCCTAATCTTTTGTGATGCTAATGGAGAGCAATTCAAGTACTTAGGAGTGATTTTGGTGTTATTTGAAGGTATATATGGGCTTCACATTAATTGGAGGAAAATCTGTCTATATCCTATCAATGAAGTGCCTGATATGGCTCAACTATCCACAATCCTAGGTGGTGATGTTGGTTCTTTACCTACTATATATTTGGGAATGCCATTGGGAGCAAAATCAAAGTCAAAAGTGATCTCGAACAGTGTTATAGAAAAATGTGAAAAAGAAGCTGAATAGATGGAAGTCACATTACATGTCTTTGGATGGTAGACTCACTCTTATTAACTTAGTGTTAAATGCACTTCCAACATACATGCCATTGTTCCCAATATTAATAGGGTTTATCAAATATCAACTAACTTGATAAAATCAGGTCATTTTTGTGGCAAGGAAACAATAAAAAGAGAGGTTTTCACTTGGTCAAGTGGTACCTTAATCACTAGCAAAAAACACGGAGGACTGGGTATTAGAAATCTGAAATTTCAGAAGAAAACTCATAAAATGAAGTGGCTATGGAGATTCACTGAAGAAAATCAACATCTATGGGGAAGAGTCAGTAATGCAAAGTATGGGAGGAAGATAAATGGAGGACCAAATAAGTAAACACACCTTATAGAGTTAGCATGTGGGGATCCATACGGGCTCTATTGCCTGAATTGAAGGCAATACATCCATCAGAGTGTATGATGGAAACAGAACTGCCTTCTGGAGTGACAACTGGTGTGGGAGTGGTAGTTTGCTGGAGAATTTTCCTGATATATTTGGCTTAGTACTTCATCAACACAAGACTATTGCAGAACTTAAAACAGACCAATGATGGGATCTTATCTTTGGAAGATTGTTCAATTATTGGGAGATTCAGAAGGTAACAGAGTTTTACCAGGTCACCAGCATCTCCTTAATGCTGAAGAATACATCATTACCATTTTCAAAAAAAAAAAAAAACAAAAAAAAACAGAGTTTTACCAGGCATAGAAATTCTTCAGTGGCCTACAAGGGGGTCTGATAGATTAAGGTGGTTGGGACATGGCTGTGGCTCTTTTAGGGTGGGTAGTGCCTTCAAGTTACTAAATCAGACCAACAAGCAGGTTATACTGGTCATGGAAGCACATTTGGAAGATTAAAATTACATATAAAGTTTCTTGCTTTTCTTGGCTTCTGGCTATAGAGACTGTTCTTACTCAGGAGAATCTGACAAAAAGAAAGTCCACCTTATGCTCAAGATGTTTTCTCTGTGGTGAGATAGCAGAGACAGTTAATCGTCTGTTTCTACATTGCAAAATCACTGAACGACTATGGACAATATTCATCAGCCTTAGAGGAATATCTTGGATAATGCCTGGAAGGATTATTGATGTTCTACATAGTTAGGAGGAAGGAGGTTCTCAGGCAATAGACGCGGATAGATGGAGAACTGTTCGAACAAGCATTTTGTGGACAATTTGGTAAGAAAGAAATTCCAGATGTTTTGATAATGTGGAAAACTCTTTGCAGAAGATAAAGTTGAATTGTCTTTTGCTTATTTGTTTTTGGGGTAAACAGACCTACTCAGAAGATTCTGTTGATATAATTGATGTTCTGAGTAGCATTTAGGATGACTATTTTTGTATACCTGAAGCACTTTCGTAAATATGATTTCAGGATGATCTATGTATTGTTTTGTCTATTAATACACACAAGTCAGCCTTTCTAAAGAAGAAGAAGAAGAGAAGAGTTGGAGATGCAAAGGAAAATGAGCGAAGATTCAAGAGTCCTAATTTGAATATGCTCAATTATGATAGAGCATTGTTGAATATTAGTAATATTTAGCAGTGTTATCAAAGGCGAAAAACGCAAAAAAGCTCTAAGGTCTGTGGGGGCTTTAAGCATAAAGCGCAAATAAAACGTGGGCTGTAATGAAAAAAGGCACAAAGGGAGAAAAGAATACAAATATATATGTTTAATCCAAGGCTAATAATTATAAACATGAATGACAAGTATATGACCAAAGAAATTGATTTTTTTTTTATGATATATCAATTATTTGGTTTCACTTCTTCATAAGAGGCTCATTGCCATGGAAATGTTTACCTTAGAACCTTGATGACGACACTAAAGCGTGCACATAAAGAGAGGCAAAGCGCTCAACACGTTTTGAGCCTTGCTTCAGGGCTTAAACACACCTTTGATAACACTGATATTTAGGGGTGTCAAATGGGCAAGTTGAGTTGAACTTATGCGGATTAAAGTGAGATGAGTTAATAAATGAGCAGGTCATCGTTACTTGGGCTAAAATGAGTTGGGCTAAAACGCAATTCATAACCCGAACTCACCCAGTTCTTACTAAGTTTTAATTTCTTTGTCTATTCTTTTGTATTTCTTTAAGTTTCTAATTAATCTTGTCTTTATTATGGGTGTATATTGCATATCAAATGAAAATATTTTGACAAAGTTTCTCATGGGTCAATTTGGGTTGCAATGTGTTGGGCTAAAATGGGCTAAGCTAATAAATGGGCAAGTCAATGACCCACCCTAACTTTGGTAGGTTAGGGTTTCATGTGCTAATTTTGCCATCGTAGTAATATTAGATACTGAATATATTTGGAGAAAAGAGATGTTGAGTTGCAAGTTTTGATATGGAATACAGAGGAAGGCGATCTAAAAAAAAAAGAAGAGAATACGGAGGAAAAAGGTGATTTTTTTCCCTTAATATTTGTAATGTGAGAAGTATCTTACTAAAACTACATAGGATGTTTCAACTCAACAGAAGAATCAAGTATAAATTTCTTTATCTCTAGAAGAATTGAATAGAAAGCTCCTTGATCGATAATGTAATTTCTATGAGGTATTTTTGGATTTCCTTCCATTTTGGTTTTTTTTTTAAATCTAAAAGTGTATATTAACTGCTATTGGAAGTGCGTGTTCTTGAGAGGATAGCCTCGTGATTTGCTTGCCAATGCGATCCTAGTCGTTAAAACAGAGGAATTTAATGAGATAGACATGTCATTCTCAACTTGAATTAGTGTTATTAACATCTCATGGTTTTGTGTTTAAAAAGTTGACCAAACTATATTTTCAGTGAATTTCCTTTTTATTTTTTTATTTTTTTTATTTTCTGTTTTCTTTTTCTTCTCTTGCAGCCCTGCTTTAGTTAACACCTTCTTTAGGGCTTTATTTAAGTGCAGCAGTGGTGAAGCCAATGCCTCGCCTCTGTTTCCAAATGGAATACTTAAAGCTGTTACTCAGAGATTGATCCTTACCTTTTTTTGAAGGGCTTTTTTTTTTTTGAGAAGGATAGATCCTTGGGTGCAATATCCATACCTGATTTATAATGCAAGAAATACAAACTTAGTCTATGAAGTTGTGAAAATCAATGTTCAAAATTCGTATTTCATAGACAAAGGTATTTCCTACCTTTTGATCTTGAACACTGATTTTTATGATGTCATAGACAGTTTGTATTTCTTGCATTATATATCATGTATGGATATTGCACCTAAGGGTGTGGCCGAGTGTTCAATGAAGTGGGTTGAAAACCATGAGGACTGAAGTTTAAATCTCAATGGAGTAAAAACAAACATTAGGTGCTTTATTTCATCTGTCCAAGCATTGGTGGACAGAGTTACCCGGGACTTGTGCTAGTGTTGAGGTAGCGTAACCCGTGGAATAAGTCGAGGTGCGCGCAAGCTGCCCAGACACCATGGTTATAAAAAAAATGAAGTCTTGTATGGATATGTGTCTATGTAAACATAGTTCCATACTTATCATTGCTTCATGTGGAACTGTATCTGATTTGATTCCATTATTTATTGGCCTGATTTGGTAACTTATATTTTCCTTGTCCCTTTAATTCTTTGGTAGGTCTAAGAGAAAAAGGGCAGCACCAAATGTGGAGAGTTTTGATACTGCAGCTACTGGTATGATCTTTTAGATTATACATTTGGTAGTTAGCACCCTTGGGAATGAAAATCATTTACAAGAAGCAGGATCCCTGCAGTGCTATTTTCTCTCGAGATCTCCCATTAGTTTAAACAGACTTCTATTTGGCTTGTAAACGTGGACAAATTTGAACTATTAACTCCATCTGTCTAAAAAAGAAACCCTTTTTTCTATTCTCAAGGGAAGTTCTGCTACATCTTGTACGACACAAACTTTTCATTCATGTGCGTTCCCCGTTTTCTCTTTCCAATACAACTTTTTACTTTATTTTTCTCTCAAAGAAGCTCAAGATTCAATATAAGACCAAACATGTTTCTCCTATAAACATAAACTATTTCAATTTTAACTGTTTATCATAAATAAAGAAGACTGTTTAAACTTAACTCCTCTCATATCATGGTACATAGTCAGATTTCACACGAAGCGGAAGTACATAATTCTTTATTCATCACAGCTTGTGACCATGTTTGTGCCTTGTGGAACAAGAATCTATTTTTACCTTCTATTTCTTGTTTCATATTTTTTATTTTAATCTTGTTCATGGCGGAACAGAAAAAAGAGTAATTCATGAGTCTCATTGTATGTGTGCTCCTACTGCATTGTAACTACTCCAACTTTTGGAACTTTGTTATTTATGCCTGGTGTTCTACTCAGATGCTAATCACGAAATTTTTTCTGTTTTAAATTGAACCTTATAATTTGTCTTGTTTCTGTTTATGAAGGCCAAATATTGACTGAAGGGAAAAAGGCTTTGTACCATTGTAACTATTGCAATAAAGACATATCTGGAAGGATTCGGATTAAATGTGTTGTGTGCTCTGACTTTGATCTTTGTGTGGAATGCTTTTCTGTTGGAGCAGAAGTGCAGCCTCACAAAAGCAATCATCTGTATAGGGTTATGGTTAGTGACTTCATCTTATTGAATTTTCATCAAAATGTTGGACTACTTCTGTTAAGCACTTCTCTTGAATTGTTTTATTCGTATCTATATTTAACAGAACATAAATAGTTTAAGCCGGTGAAAATGCTTGAAGCAGTCTTAAATTGCAGCCTTAATTCACAGTAGGTTTTGTTAATTGCTACGCTCTTCATTGATGTCACATTAATGAAGCAGATATCATCATTTTGTGTATCCTGATTGGTTTATGCAAAACTTGGGAAAATATTATAGAGATTGTTGAAGCTGCTGAGTAAGTAACATCTTAAAGACCATTTAATTTATTTTTTAGAAGGATTGTGCCAGGTGAACTCTATACCTGATTTTGTATATGAGAGTTGACCACTCAGCTAATATGAAAGGGTTGTGCAGTCTTGTTGCTTGATGGTCAGGCAGAGTCATAATAACTATATCTATGGTCATCCGCTTGTACAAGATGTATTTTTATCTAATAATCCTGTTCATCAAAGCGGGCTGCTATCTGTTGAAATATTATCATAATTTCACTAACTTTTGGATATTTTACCTATACTCCCTCCGTTCCTTTTTAGTTGTCATGATAGGGTTTTGCACAACCCTTAAGAAAAAATTAATTAGTAGTGTAGTTTGACCCCTTATTAATTCTTTAATCTTTATCTATTTACGTGCCTCTTAATTCTAGAATAATTTATGCTAAGGGCAAAGTTGAAACAAATAATTAGTTCTCTCTCATCTTCATCAAGAGTAATTAATTCTCTTTTGATTGTTAATTTGACAATTATTTCGGAACAAGTATTTTTAATATACATGACAATTAAAAAGGAACAAAGGGAGTAGTTTGTTTGGTCAAACTTCTAAAATTAGCTTATTTTGAAAATTGTTTGTTTCAAAACTGCTTTAAAAAAAGTACTTCTGTGAGAAGATGTGTGTGTTAGGTCAATCAATTTGAGAAACACTTATAAGTATTTAGTGTTTGACCAAACTTTTAAAAAGGTTTCTAAATGTATTTTCTCAAAAGTGTTTTTTTTTAAAAGTACTTTTGGAGGAAAACCTTGTTTCAGCTTCTCAAAAACAGCTTTTGCTCCTACTCAAAATCACTTTTTATTCCTCTAAAAGCTTGGCCAAACAACCCAACTTTGAAAAAAACATTTTTTTAGAAAGCACTTTTTTCCTTGGAGAATCTTGGCCAAACAGTCTACTAGTTACCTATAGTGGAGCTAAATTGGATTCATAATGAGACGCAGAGGTGGATCTAGAATTTCTAGAACATGGGCTTACCACTAATAAAAGGAGAAAAAAGAATGTATTAAGTGGGAGTTGATCCATTTTCCTTAAAATAAATAACTTAGCATTCAACCAAGTCACCATCCGACCCTTTTAGAGCATGGGTGCTATCAAACAATATTAGATCAATTTTAGGAAATATGTACATAGGATACCTAATTTCAGGAGAGACCATGGGTTCACATGAACCACAATTTCTAATGTAAAAATCCACCCCTGATGAGATGGAAGATAATAGATAGAAATATGCTCATGAAAAAAGGTTGTTCTAATTGCAACAATGAGATGCTTATGTGCGGGAGATGATTTTCACACGATTCAAGTAAGATGGACACTCATGTTGGTATTTGATACTATATCTAGAGAGGTAGAATTGAAGTTCACGCTTTTTATGTGGATGCTAAGTAATAGAGGATGGGATGTTTACTTTGTTGGACTTGTCAAATCTAAAATTGGGGACAAGGTTTTTATGAAGCTGTTACTCATGAGTGAACTATTATTATGATTAATTACAAATGATGAGATTAGTAGGTGGTCGTATGTACAGTGGATATTCACTTCCCATCTTAGCTGATCAATGATCTAATGAAGCATTTTTCTCACATGTTTACATTTGAGGGAGGAGTTCTGGCTCTTTTATGCTGTTTACTTTGTTTAGTTATGTTCTCACCCTTTTTATAATCTCTTACTTTTTATGGATATATGTGTGGGATATGTCTTCAAGGTTTTCTTCTATGAACAGGATAACCTGTCATTTCCTCTCATATGTGCTGACTGGAATGCTGATGAGGAAATGTTACTTCTAGAGGTAGTCTTCCATTTTTCTGCTTGTGCTTAAATATTTCAATCATCAGTTATTTCTCTACTCTATAGTTTTTTTACAAGTTCTCTTAAATATATCCTAGTGATCTGGATCTTATTCAGAATTCTGGGAGGATTAGAGTTCTCTTGGTTTTAGTTTATCGCCTGTCTTCTTTTTCTTTTGCAGGGTTTGGAAATGTACGGATTGGCAAACTGGGCTGAAGTTGCCGAACATGTTGGAACAAAGAGTAAATTGCAGTGTATTGACCACTATAAGTCCACATATATTAGTTCTCCTTGTTTTCCGCTTCCGGTGAGTAACCCGCCTAACACAGTGCTGCATTACATCAAGTGCTTCATTATGAAAAGCTGAATCTGCACACTATATTTCTGTAGGACATGTCTCATGTTATGGGAAAGAACAGAGAGGAACTTCTTGCCATGGCCAAGGATCAAGGTGACTGAAGAGCTTTTCTTTATCGTATTCATTTTTTTTTTTAACCTCTTAAGCTTAAACTCTGATTTCGGATGGTTTTGCCTCAGTTTTCTGCTTCATACACTTTCTTGATTCAATCCATCAGTTTTTACTGTGTTCACTGCATAACACAATCAAGCTATGTTTTCCCCCTACCTCATGTGGGACAGGCCAACATTTACTCCAATTGGCTGGTTTGGCTATTAATCAAGAAATTGATCTGTATTGGGTTAAAAACAGAACTTTGGCATGTCTCTCTGGGACCCCTACATTTTCCCTTTTCATTGGATCAATAAAAAATTTGTAGCAGACCAAAATCATTTGTACCCCACACTCTTCAGAAGGCACCAAAAGAGTGACAAAAAACTGCAACAGCCAGAAATGTCTGGTTTCCGCTATCTTTCATAGGCCTGTCTGCTCATGCTTGGTTAGTAGTTAACAGATATCATCATACCTTGATAATTGAGTAGTACTGGTGTCGGAAGAAGTACAAGCATATCCACCATGTTGAAGTGTGTGAGTATCACATCTAAAAGATTAAGCTATTAGAGAGAGCACACTTTTATTTCATTAACTATGTATTCAACAATGCCCCCACGTGTAGGCATGAAGCCTGATTCTTTTTCATAGGCCAAGCATGTGGAAATTCTTTTCAATAATGGGTGGCGGTGAGACTCGAATTAGGATCTCTGCCTTCATTAATGACTTAACCATGTTGAAGTGGTGTGATCATCTCATCTAAAGCTATTAGAGAGAGCACACTCTTATTTAATTAACAATGTAATCAACATCCATTCTCAGAATCACATCGTGTCTTAGTCTAATTGAATGTTCATTCTTGTTAGGATATGCAGCTCCCGGGGGAGTTAATGTTAAAGAAGAGTCTCCATTCTCTGCAGGAATCAAGTATGCTCGGGTTTGTTCCAAATAAATGCAAGTGTCATAGTCTTCTCTATTCTCATACGTTTGGACATGTATTTTCAGGATGGAGGATCAAAGGGAAGAAAATTCAACTGGACTTGCCTCAGGTAATTTAGCTTCTTGCACAAATTGATACTCTTATAATTGACATAGAAATTCTGTTTCATAATGGATGGCGGAGAATCAAACCCAACACCTTTGCCTGCTTGATACTATTTTGCAGTGTATGATCATCTCATCTTAAAGTTTAAGCTATTAGAGAGAGCACTATCTTATTTAACTTAATTATATCTTCAACAATTTCGTTCTAAGCTCATACTAAAAAGAGACAACAAAATAGAACAAAATTTTCCCCAGTGTCCCTGCAAAGGCAATACATATGTATGTGTGTGTGTGGATACAGAGAGGGAGAGAGATAGAGATGACAATAGAATTGAAGGCAGTTATAGTGGTAACTGTGGGAAAAATTATTATATCCTTCGGTTTGTTTTGGCATATGTTCACTTGTTTTCTCTATCATGTTCGATTTGGTTTCAGTTGGAGGTTCTGCTTCTGGTACATTAGCAGGAGCTGGAAAGAGGACATCTGGCTTACTTCATAGTAAGGAGAATCATGATAGCATCAAAGTGGAAGGTATCAGTTGCTCTAGCATTATATCACAGAAAATTGTGATGCTTACTGTTTGTGCACCATTGCTTTATCTTCACTTTAGGATTCAGATAACCATGTACTAATCTTAAAGTACGCTTGTCTGGTGATGCTATTTATATATATTTTGAAAAATGAATCTGCAAAGAAATTCTTGCAAGTGTGTGCTTATTCCACATTTCTACTCGATTGTGAGCAGGAGATACCATGCCATTTCTGTAGTTTGTAGTTTGATAACAGTAATGCTGATAATTCACAACTATCTATACTTAAAGAAATAGCTGATGAAGTTTTTAACTTTTTATTGATACTTTCTTTAGAGTATGCATGGTAACTTTTTGATTGAGAGAAATGCTAAGAGTCTTTTGTTATTGCATTTAGGTTGTCCTGCAGACAGGAGTGTCGGAGAGAAAAAGCCTAGGTCATCAGTGGATGAGGGGCCTTCTATGACAGAATTAAGTGGTTATAATTCCAAGAGAGAGGAGTTTGAAATTGAATACGATAATGATGCTGAGCAGATGGTGGCTGATATGGAGTTTAAAGAGACAGATAGCAATGCTGAACGTGAACTGAAACTTCGGGTATTGCGTATATACAATAAAAGGTAAGTAATCCTCACCGAACTGTGATGTTGGTACTTATTTCCTCTTTCCCCAACATATGCAAAAAAAACAGAATGTTAAGTACTATTTCTGTTAGTTACTCTTTTACCTTTTTCCCCCTCTTCCAAGTGCGAGAATCATTGCAGAAGAGAGCTATGATTCTGCAAGTGTTGATTTTCTTGCCACATGTGAAAATGTCAATTGACTTCTTGACTTTAAGGTGGTTTTATTGAATGCAACATTCAACTGATGCATGCTGGTAGAATCACCTATTTATAGTTTTCTCGGGGATCTTGTGGATGAATAATGAACTTTATCCTGCCTTGAGCCACCTAGCAATTTGTAAAATTTTAACTGTTCCTTTTTATAATGCATTTCTCAGATAGATGACATTCAATGCAAGTTTCTCTTGCCTGTATCCATTTTTCAGTTGACTCCAGAGTGAAGGTAGTTCAATACCATATTGACATCCCACTGGGATGTTGTCTTCAAATAAATGTGGTTGATAATCTTCCCATGATTGTAGAGGGAAGTAATCCTAGTTAGGTGCTTCTGGTACATCATGTTGTCGATATGGATTTTTGAACTATGTATTCATGAGAAAATGTAGCTATTGAAAGACAATTACGTAGTAGAGGTCAGCAATTGTCTATATTAGTTGCTCTGATGCACTAATGGCTCATGATACTCTTAATTTATTTTTGTTTGTGCGAATCTTCAATCTGTTAATATTCTGCAGGCTTGATGAGAGGAAACGTAGGAAGGATTTTATTTTGGAAAGAAAACTACTTCATCCTGATCCTTTTGAGAAAGACCTCACCCCGGAGGAGAAGGACATATGCCGTCGTTACAGGGTGTTCATGCGTTTTAGTTCAAAAGAGGAGCATGAGGATTTCCTTAGGAGCATAATCGAGGAGCACCGGATAGTTAAACGAATACGAGATCTTCAGGTTAAGTGCAAAGTCTTTCTACTAGAGTACCTTCAGAATGATAATCCTATTTTCTAGGCTCTTTGGAATCTTTTCTGAATGATTATAATCCTTATACAAATATTGGAACATTATCAGCTTATAATCATGTTTTGTTACACATAAAACATTAGGTGTGTAAAACACAAACTCAATGATATGAAAAGAATTTAAAGTTTATCTTTTTTTTAAAATTTTTTTCTAACAGTAGAACTTGTAATTTAAAGGTTTCTGTACTGGGTAAGCATTTTGTATAAAAATTTTATAATGTATTTTCTCCTATTTTGTTACTACCATGTGTAAGTCTACATGAATGCTAACTAGTTTCCTTAACCATAGGTAGTGATCCATTTTCTTTTGTTTTTATAACGGTTTTGTTCATACCAACTTGAACACACCTCAGCTTTTACTCATGAAGTACCTGGCTACCTGCTCCTCCCACCAGCATAACTATTGGCAACTTTGGCCACCAAATTTTTGGCAGATGGAAGAAGCATCTAGTATATTTTGTGTATGCTGGTATTTGAACCCTGGTCTCCTATGGTTTTCATCCCACTTAGTAGGCAATTTGGTCACACTCAATGGGTGCTGTAGGTTGTGGTTGTTGCATGGGATACATTTCAGATACTATAATCAAATAAAATTTGGCAAAAAGACCAATAGATTGGGTCAAGCACGTACCTCTTGCATATGTGACAAATTTAAACTCTGCAGTCTCGTCTATTAAGTTTTCAAGTTAGTGTGATAGAAACTAAAAAGAAACGAGATAAAAATGAAAATTTACTGGTTAAATAAAGTGCAAGAATCTTAAACACTGCATTAACCATTAACAATGTCCGTATGGAGTGGACAAATCTCCAGATTCAAAGACAATAATAATATATTTTCTTCTCCAGAATTCCCCTAAAATACACATTTATAATACACATAAAGATAACTCCTAATAGATAGATATAGAAACAATTACTGCTGTAGATAACTGCTACTGGTAATAACTTCTACTTATATATAACTAATAGATAATTACTGCTTATTATTTTATCCTATTTAAAACAAAGAAACTTAAGACATATAAACTAAGATAGATTATCCCCACATGCTGCTCGCCTATACTTTCTTCTAGAGTAAGTCCTTAAAGAAGCATTCGTATCATAGTGTTATTGAAATATTCAGTCCCTGCACCCAGGATGCCCGAATTGCTGGTTGCCGAACTTTAGCTGAGGCAGAAAGATATGTTGAACAAAAGAGAACGCGGGAATCTGAAGAAAATGTACGTAGACTAAAGGAGAACTCCCAGAGTGGCCCAAGTGGCAAATATTTGCAAAGAGCAGGTCACTTTAAAGTGGAGCATGACAGCAGCCCTAGAGGAGTTGGTAGAGGCCCTGAAATGATGGATTGTTGCAATGACTTATCATCAACCACCGCACCACATGGTGTTGGAAGTGCTGTAGACATTTGGGATGTCAGTGGCTTTTCAGGGGCTGAGTTGCTCTCAGAAGCTGTAAGAATCTTCTTTTTGTGCTGCCACATATTGTTGCTATTTGACTATTTCCACAATTTTCTTTGTGAACATTAACCATGCGACTGGTATTATCTGACTTTGTACATATATCAAAATGGGTGTTGATGTAGTAATTCTAATAGTATTGATGCCCCTGAAAAGTGAATTTTTTTTGAACTTTTAGTTATTAGTGTATGGATGTATCCTTTTAATCCTAACCTGCATTTGTGCCTATTGCAAATGCAGGAAAAAAAGCTTTGTGATGAGATGAGAATCCTGCCGGCTCATTATCTAAACATGTCGCAAACCATGTCCATGGGGATCTTTAATGGCAACATCACCAAGAAATCTGATGCGCATGGTCTATTCAATGTTGATCCGAATAAGGTGGACAAAGTGTATGAGATGCTTGTTAAAAAGGGCCTGGCTCAAGCATAATGTTGCTACTTTACAGGTTCAAGCATCATTTTACTTATTTTCTACCAAAATTGGCAATGATGTAAAAAGGCTGGCTTGTTTTCTTAGATTCTTTCAAAACTATCTAAACCGTTACGTTAGACGAAGGTTGCTCAAGGCATGGCTGTTCAAAAAGTTATCACATACGTGTAACGAGAGGAAAAGTCATGCAGTGGATATCCTTTATAATGATACCGATTGTAGATGTGAGGTTCGTAACACAAGCTTTTCATAGTGTTCCAGTAAGATTGCAATTATTATGGCGTGGTAAGTTATCTGTTCGAAAGGAAGCAGTGTAATGGAGACTTATGCTGTTGTCTGAGGCTTGTGTATACATGAGGTTTATACATCCAATTAGATTGTGAATAGTTTGCTGGTTCACAGCTAGTTTTGAGAAGTGTTTCATTTGCAATTCTTTTTCCTCAAAACAGGGAAGTTGGATTGAGTATCCATTTTATGTTGTTGGATTGAGTATCTATTTTATGTTGGATTATAATATTTATGTTGTTGGATTATACTATGTTATCTTGTTGGTTTGAGTATCTATTTTTATGTTGTTGGATAATTTTATTTTATGTTGATTATCTATTTTAAGTTGTGTTCGTTGCATAGGCATAACAATTATTCCATTCACATTAATCTTGGAGATCTGTCAAACTTTCTACATTTTGTATTTCTAGACTTTATTTAACCAGAAAAGAATCATACTCCTTCGAGTACTGTTATTATCTAGTGTTTTCATATATATATATATATATACTAATTTTTTGATACATGCGTTGCACATGATTATCAATTCCAAAAACATATGTTATAGTAAATACTATTGTTTATTTAAACAAAGATTTGAATAATAAGCTTAGTACAAAATAATATTGCAAATTCTTTTGTGAATGTTCAATGTGGATCATCACATATTTCTCTTATTCACGCGAAATGAAATTTTTTATTAGTTAAATGTAATAATGTTTATATTTATTTTAATTTGATTAGGTTCAATCATGTAATTAGTTGTAATCTCACTAATATTACCTTATCGATGATATTTGTTGTGTATATAAAAAATAAACTAATACAAACTTCAACTGGTGTTATTACAAATCATATGAATTTTTCTTCGTCTAAAATACTGAAATATTAAGAAAATTTTAATAAGTAAAACAAAAGGGCAATGTTCATATAGTATTAACTATTTTGAAGCAAACATTCTAACAATCTAAATCACATAAGTAGCATTGATAAAAAAGTCGTTCTTTTTTCTTGAGCATCAAAAAAATAAATGGTGACAATTCTCTAAATTTTGGAAAAAGATATTCATAAGCATATATCTACATCATAAGAGAAATTGTTAACAAAAACAAATGAATTTAGACTACGTCATGTTTACTTCATATATTGGAACATTACATACTAATGTATTTATTAAGAAAATAATAATTATTATATCATATTTTCCTCAAGTACTTGAGGTTATAGAATATACCCTCTTAGGATAGAACGATTTACTTCATCAGAATAGTTGTACCTCATATTCCGCTAAACTTTTAACTCACTCAACGACAATAAATAACACAAAAATTTTAAAATACAAAGAAGAAGAAGAGTAGAAGATTAAAAACAATTGTTGTTTAAAAATGAGACGAAGCTCCTCTATTTATAGTCAACAAAGGTAGTATGAACAAATGTTTTTGTGTCTTATCTGAAAATTCATGACCTTTTTCAAGAAATCACAACCCTTTGGAAAAGTCACAACTTATTGAAAAAGTCACAACTCATATGAACAAATGTTTTTGTGTCTCATTTGAAAAGTCATGACCTTCCCGAGAAATCCCAACCTTTTGGAAAAGTCACAACTTATTGAAAAAGTCACAACTCTTTGGAAAAGTCGTAACTCATCGAAAAATCACAGCCCTTTGAGAAAAGTCACAACTTATGAGAAAAGTCATAACTCAACGAAAAAGTCACAACTTAAGTTAGGGATATTATAGTAATTTAACATTCAAGTTAGGAGTTCATGCTTTTAAGGTAACTAGTTTTTTGACACGTGCGTTGCACGTGATTACCAATTCAGAAAATATATGTCGTAAATAGTATTGCTTATTTAAGTGAAGATTTGAATAATAAGTTAACACAAAATAATATTGTAGATTATTCTGTGAATATTCAATGTGGATTGTCGTATATATTTCTTTTTCACGCGAACCTATGAAGATGGTGAATGAAATTTTTTATTAGTTAAACACAATAATGTATATATTTGTTTCAATTTGATGAGGTTCAATCATGTAATTAGTCTTATCTCACTAAAATTACCTTATAAACGACATTTATTGTGTATTTATCTTGTAATCTAACCAGATGTGCTTTGCATGTGTATTCCACGTTAAACTGTTTAGATGTCATATGAATATGTGGAGAGAACAACTACATTTTATCTTTTGGAACTATTTTCTATATATTAACTTGTATTTTATAGACAGATAGTTATCTGACTATCCATAGTTAACTCAGAAAGGTTTCCTTTTTTTTAACCGGAAAAACTAAAAATTAAAATTAAAGAATATATTCTATCTGTGAAATCATATATATAATCACTTGTTCATCTTACACCCAACAAAGATATAGTTCATATACTTGTCATCGATTTTTCAATTTATTCAATGATCAAGCATAATTTGTCAAAGAAAAAATAACAAAACTGTGTTATCACATATATAGGAGCGGTATAATAATATGAAAAATTATTGGTCAAAATTTAATATAAGGAAAGATGAAAGATAGAAATAATTAATGTAATAACAATGAAATTCATAATATTATAACTAAGAATGTAAAAGAGTTTGAATACGGTTTGCAGTAATTAGTAATAACTAAGAGAATTTATAATGTTATAACTAAAGAATTAATGTGCAATAGCTGAATTTCTAATAAACTTTATACTTACATAAATAAATAGGACTTCTAATTAATGTTACTATTTTTATAGTTATTAGATTTTAATTTAGTGTAGGGACCAAATGTAAATATTTATTCCATAGAACAGAATATATAAATTATTTTGTAAATAATAAATTTTAAATGATTCATGTATATTTACATATTTTTACATTTGTTGTGAGTTTTTTTTTTAAAAATAACTCGGAACATTTTAAAATGATATATTTTTGAAGTTAGAAGATCTTGTTAACTTGATAATACATTCGTGAAATATATAATACTTTAATTTAAATACAAATACCTGCCCAAAAATAAATATATATTTTCATTAATGAGAATATTTATCTCATAAAAATTAGCTATTAAATAAATACTAAAAATTAAACTAACACGAACATCAACTGGTATTATGACAAGTCATATGAACTTTTCATCGTCTAAAATACTAAAATATTAAGAAATAGTAAATAAGAAAAACAAAAGGGCAATGTTTATATAGTAATAATTATTTTGAAGTAAACTTCCTAAAAATCTAAATCACATAAGTAACATTGATAAATAAAGTCATTCTTTTGTCTTGAGCATAAAAAAATAAATCGTGAAAATTCTCTAAATTTTAGAAAAAGATGTTCAGAAGCATATATCTACTTAATAAGAGAATTTGTTAATAAAAACAAATGAATTTAGACTACATCATGTTAACTTAATAAATTGGAACATTACATACTGTTGTATATATTAAGAAAATAATAATTATTATATCATTAAAATTATTTTTCTCAAGTACTCGAGGTTATGGAATATAACTTCTTAGGATAGAACGATTTACTTCATCTGAATAGTGGTACATCATATTTCGCTAAGCTTCGAATTCACTCAACGATAATAAAACACAAAAAAATTAAAATGCAAGAAGAAGCTGAAGAAGAGTAGAATATTAAAAAAAATAAATTGTGGTTGAAAAATGAGAGGAAGCCCCTCTATTTATAGTCAACAAATGGTGGTATGAAGAAGTGTTTTTTGTGTCTTGTCTAAAAAGTCATGACCTTTCCGAGAAGTCACAACCCTTTGGAAAAGTCACAACTTATTGAAAAAGTCACATCTATTTGGAAAGTCACAACTCATTGAAAAATCACAACCCTTTGAAAAAAGTCACAACTTATTGAAAAAGTCACAACTATTTGGAAAGCCACAACTCATTGAAAAATCACAACCCTTTGGAATAAGTAACAACTTGTCGGAAAAGTCACAACTCATCAAAAAAGTCACAACCTAAGTTAGGGATATTATAGTAATTTAACATTCAAGTTAGGAGTTCATGCTTTTAAGGTAATATAGAAGATAGACAAGTCATATGAACTTTTCTTCGTCTAAAATATTAAAATATTAAGAAATAGTAAATAAGTAAAACAAAAGGGCAATGTTTATATAGTAATAACTATTTTGAAAGCAAACTTCCTGAAAATCTAAATCACATAAGTAGCATTGATAAATAAAGTCATTCTTTTGTCTTGAACATAAAAAAATAAATTGTGAAAATTCTCTAAATTTTAGAAAAAGATGTTTAGAAGCATATATCTACATCACAAGAGAAACTGTTAATAAAAACAAATGAATTTAGCTACATCAAGTTAACTTCATATATTGGAATATTACATACTGTTGTATATAATAAGAAACAAATCATTATTATATCATTAAAATTATTTTCCTCAAGTACTCGAGGTTATGGAATATAACCTCTTAGGATAGAACGATTTACTTCATCTGAATAGTGGTACATCATATTCTGCTAAGCTTCGAATTCACTCAACGATAATAAAACAAAAAAAAAATTAAAATGCAAGAAGAAGAAGAGTAGAAGATTAAAAAAATTTGTGGTAGAAAAATGAGAGGAAGCCCCTCTATTTATAGTCAACAAATGGTGGTATGAAAAAATGTTTTTTGTGTCTTATCTAAAAAGTCACGACCTTTCCGAAAAGTCACAACCCTTTGGAAAAGTCACAACTTATTGAAAAAGTCACAACTATTTGAAAAGTCACAACTCATCGAAAAATCACAACCCTTTGAAAAAAGTCACAACTTATTGAAAAGTTACAACTATTTGGAAAGTCACAACTCATCGAAAAAATCACAACCTAAGTTAGGGATATTATAGTAATTTAACATTCAAGTTAGAAGTTCATGCTTTTAAGGTAATATAGTTATATATAGGAAAGAACAAGTTCAACATATGTTATTTTTTATCTCAATTTTTGGGACAAATAGAATTTGGAGAGTCAACTAAATTTTAATATGATTTTTTTTAGATATTTTAAGTTAATTGTTGTGATTAATAATACTCTTTATGTAGTTTTTAAATAATGTATGCTATTCTCTCTATTTCAATTTATATGACATTGAAAATTTTGAGAGTCGACCAATTTTTATATTTATTTTTTTAAATTTTAAGTTGTTAATTATTGTAATTTTGTAGTACTTTTTACACAATTTTTAAATTATATAATATGTTACTTCATCTTTTCTAATTTATGTGGTACTAGTAAAACTTCAAGAATTAGTAATCAAACTTTTCCTGTCTTTTAGATAGTTGCTAATTATTGTGATTTAATTTTTTTACGTAATTTTTAAATAATATGTATTACTCCCTTTATCCCGATTTATATGGTACAAATATAGTTTCAAGAGTTCACCAATTTTTTATGTTTAAAAAAAAAAAAAAGGTTTTAGGTTGTTAGTTCTTGGGAACCGATAAAATTTCAATAGCCAATTAATTTTTTAATATATAAAAGACTAAGAAAATAAAATAAACCAATTAAATATGAGGTAATGAAAGAGCCAACTTTTAGATGGGTAGTCAAGTTGAATTTCAACATATTATGGACGAAACTTTATGAAGGATATATTGAATTGGAGCATTTATTCCCCCGTCGTCTTATTTACGTGATTATGTTTGACTGAATATGACGATTAATAAAAGAAATATTCTTAAAATTTATAGTTTTAAGTATGTCATGACACTGTATTGTAGAGAATAACAGAAGAATGTATAATTGGAGAGCCCTTCTGCTAGCCCAATAATGTTAACTACGATCGTAAGATTCAACTAAAGAAAAGGAAGATAGAAAGAAGAAGGAATATTTTGAATAAGAGAACTTTGATATGGAAAAAGACTCTTTGATTTGGGTTGTATTACAAATGACTAAGGTCACCCTATTTATACTTGCGTGGGATGGTTCTAGATATTACAACAGCTAGAGTATTCTATCATTTACTACAAGTATCTAATTCTCTAAAATATCTACACATTTCTTAGATACAACTACAAGAAGATTCTAGTAACTTTATCTTCTATCCTAAAATATATAGATATTTCTTTAAGATAATTATTCTAAATACTACACTCGAGTATTCTAAAATCAAATATAAAACATTTCCAAATTTGGATCAAAAGATTTAACAAACTAGGAATACTGAGTTTATAACTATAGTACTTGAACCACTTGCAATGCAACCATGGTGCAATCTCGATCTACGAGCCCTTTATTGGACTCGCGGAATATCACTGTTCGGACTCATTAACTCGAATTTTTGCTGTTGTTGTTCATAAGTTGGGTAATCTAAGTCAATGTGGATCATCTTCAACATCACTACACCTACAAAATTAGTAGTATTCACGATATTCAAAAGTCATACACAACTATAAGACACCAGACATAAGATTAATAAAGTATTGATATATTTTTTTTTTGAAGCAATGCTACTATTAATTTATAAAAATCAAAAGAGGAAAAGAAAATAGAAATTCCATATAAAAGTTAGTATTTCTAAACCTTCCCGCCAACAACTTGATTATAGAGACAAAACTACCCCGTCTTATTCCCAAGACTCGGCGTATAACTGAAAGGGTAAAATCGTCAAATCTGAAAAGAAATAACGGTTTGTAACTAACTTTAGCAAAAAGACTTCTCTGTATAAAAACAGAGCTCATTTTCGTTCTCTCTGCAAAAGAAAAAACAGAGAAAAAGAAGAAGAAGATGAATTTCTCAGAGATGAAAGATCAGGGGATTAATGGTGTGAATTGGTACTTCAATAGAAATTGGAACAGAGACGACATGATGAATATGGATGAAATTTCCGACGAACTTCACTCAACCTTGGAGATGGTACATACATTCATCCTAGCACTTCTAATTTTTCTCTCCTTCTAAATCCCCAATTCTTCTCAGAAGATTGTTAGGTATTACTGATAATGAATTTCAGTTTCTTACAGTTCAGAAGATTGATTTGCTTTTTGCTGAAAATATAGGTGTATCTTAGTCTCTTTTGTGCCATGTTGAGCATTACTTGTGGATCCACTTTGCAATGGATCTCGATAACTGCGGGGAAATACTCAGTCCTTTATTTTGTAGCAAAATTAATCTTGCTTTACCTTACTCCACCAGAGAGAGTGGTACGTACGTGATCAATGACTCGTAAATTTTGTTGAATTATTCTTCAAGTTGATTCTTATAATGTAAATCTTCTGTCTTATGCAGAAAATGAGGATCATAATCTCGATGTTGGCTGAATATTCATTTGGTTCTACTGTTGGCTTCATTTTCAATTATCTCTTCAAAATAGAGAATCGGTAAGACTCAAAAGATACTAAATGTTGTTTAGATATCCGTTTTCTAATATGAAAATGACAATTGGTTGTTCTCCAGCTTTGTTTTCAGATTTTTGGTAGGTATAACAATTGGCATTGGAAATTTGTGGCATCAAGCCATCAAAACAAAGGATAGGAGGGAAATCTACACCGGTTGCCTGAAATATTGCATTGTTATAGTGGTCTCGATGATTGCTTTCTTTCTTTTGGAAACAGATACAACTCTCTGGATGATTGCGGTAAGCAGTTGTATGTAGTCATTTTGAACTCGCTGACTCTAGTCATATGACTGACTTGTTGAATACTGTTTGTTGTAGATACACTCTGTGCTGATATTGTTGATGGGGTACCTTGTGATATATAGCCAAGAAATACTGTACGATGCTAACTTTGGAGATATTAATTTCGTCAACTGCACATTCACCGTCTTCTTCCATTTTCCGGGCATAATGATCCATGCTACAAGACTATACCTGCAGGGTGAGCAACAAGAACAGAATTAAAGCTGATGCAGCTTGGAAGTACAGAATAAATAGAGAGTAAAATGTGCAGCTTACTGCAAATGAGGAACAAATATTTCCTTGTGTCTACATTTTACTGATTGAAGCAAAGTGCTTTGAATATTTCTTGGCAAATGAAATACTGATTGTTGATTACAAAATCTTGAATACACATAATTGTTTCTTTTTTCAAGAAATTGCAATAAAGAATTTCACAAATGCTTAAGAGCTATTTAGGGTGTAATTTCACAAATGGTCGCTCAACAATTTGTTGAATGTTTGTTTTCTCCAAGCAATTCTCATTATATTTAGGCAAACTAAGTGGACGTTTGGTCATAAAAATTCATTTTATTTAAAATATATAATGTTGACTTGTGTTTTGTCATACTTTTTGCAAAGAATATTTAGTATTTGAATAACACTAACTAACAGTGTTTAATATGCACCTATCATCGATCCAAAAAAAAAAAGGAATAACAGTTTTTGGGGCTTCATAGTCTCAAACCCCAATTGACGACCAACGATGACAACACAGACACATGTAAAGATATTTGTACTAATTGAAGGATGTGCATAATTAAAACGAAGTTTTGGTACACATATGAACGTAGACACAATTTATAGAAGCTAATAGAAGAGAAAGAAGAAGAATTTCATATATGAGCTCAAAGGGCTATTTGTACAATGAAGGAAGCATGTATTTATAGTTGTTCCTCTAACTAACTATTGGAAGAATTAGTTACAACAAACTTTTAAAGAGAAAAGACTATTCTACCCTTAATCACTTTAACCACCTTTTAACTACTTAACAACTAACTATTCCGATGAAGTCTCATTAACATATTATGTGAGTTATTTCAAAATAATTGCTATAGTGATTGGAGGTGTCAAAGAAGCCCGATCCTAAAATCAGAGGGGATCAAAAGCCCAGATTCTTAAATAACTATTGATAGGAGCCTAAATCAACAGTTTCACATTTAGGAAATTAAATAGAAGCGATGCAATTAATTTATGAAAAATCAAAACAAAATAGAAATCCCCGCCAACAATATAAGCCTGGAGACGAAACTACCCTGTCTTATTCCCAAGACTGAGGGGTAAAACAATAAATATCCTTCGGCAGTCATTGTAACGAACTCAGCAACCACTTTTTTCCTCTGTATAGCAGAGCTCACAGTTTCTCTGAAAGAAGAAGAAGATGATGATGAATTTCACAGAGATGAGACTTCGGGCCGTCAATAGGAACCGGATCAGAGATGACATGATGAATTTCGATGAAATTCCTCATCAAGTGCAGGTACGATTCATCAGAAATTGTTGTAATTTCATGAAATTATTATGAGATTTTTCTTTACTGAAATATAGCCGATCAGAAGATTTTTAGGTATTGTCGAATTTCTTCTTCTTGGTACAGTTTCAGTAAGAAATAAGGCAACATTCTACTTTTTAGGATTGATGAATTTCAATTCACACAAGTTTTTGATGTTTGCTGATTTTTCGCTTTTCTTTTGCACTTGCTTATGCCGGTTGATAAAATTATTGGAGTTTCGAAACCACTGGAGTAGTTCTTGAGTGACTTATATGAGAGTATTTGACGAATGATATATTAAGATAATAATTTCACTTATCTTGATTTATCAAAGTTATGGTAGTTAAAATTTTGAACTGGAAAACATGCATTTTTGTTTGGATTCCCCCTTTTCCTGTGATTGATTAGTTTTTTGCTCAAAATATAGGTGGATCTTACTGTCTGCTGTGCCATATTGAGCTCTACTTATGGATCCTTCATGCAATATATCTCGGTAGCCGGGGGAAAACTCACAGTCCTTTCTTATGTAGCAAGTTTATTCTGGATTTACTTTGCTCCACCAGGGAGAATGGTATGTATGTGATCAATGACTCATAGATTATTCTTGACGTCGTCTTCTGTCTAACTTATCACATAAATCTTCTATCTTATGCAGAACATGAGGTTCTTACTCACCATGTTGGTTGCTTATTCATTCGGTGCTTCTATTAGTGCTTCTGCCATTTATCTCTTCAAAATCAAGCAAGAGTAAGACTCAAAACATGCTTAGATATCTGGAAATCTTAATTCTGTAGTAAGGACTTGTGAGATTTAGCTGCCTGAATGTGTTCTTCTCTTTCACAAGATAATGACATTGGAGTGGATCAATGAATTTGAGATAAAACATCGCATTTTGTATCAATCTTGTGCAGTTTTCTTAAAGTGACTACTAGAATATATAAAACTTGTGCATTCTTGGCAAATATATATGTTATAGCACATTTGCTACTCCTCTGCTCCTTCTATATGTGTAGTTGATTAGCCCTTGTTGTTTTCTGTTCCTTATTTGAAAGAATACTCTGATAATCTTAACATTCCATGCTTGTTCTCCAGCTATGTTCTCAGACTTTGGGCTGCTATAACAGTTAGCATTGGAAATTTCTTGTATAGAGCCATCAAAGCAGCGGAAAGGAGTGAAATCAACTTCGGTTACCTGAATTATTGTTATATTGTAATGATCTCCGGAACTGTTCTCATTCACTTGGACATAGACACAACTTTCTGGTTCAAAACGGTAAGCAGTTGTATGCATATGATGTAGTCATTTTGAACTCGCTGACCTCTAGTTTGAATGAATAATATAACTGACTTGTTGAATTACTGCTTGTGATAGATAATCGGTGTGCAGATAGTGTTCATGGCGTACCTTATGATAAATAGCCAAGAGATACTGTACGATACAAACTTAGGAAATCTTAACTTCCTCAACTGTGCATTCACCGTCTTGTTCCATTTACCGGGCATAATGATCCATGCTGCAATACTATACCTGCAGGGTACAGAAATCGAGCTACACGAACACAATTGAAGCAGATGCAGCTTTGGAGGTATAGAATAGATAGAGAGTAGAATGTGGTGCTTATACTGTAAATGATAAACAAATATTCCTTTGTGTCTACATTTTACCGATTGAATTTGGAATTTGTACAGAAATACTGATTGTTGATTACCCTGCCCCATACAAAATCTTGAATAGAATACAGAATTGAACTGTTATAAGAACCATATGTAAGAGCTATTTAGGGTGTAATTTTACAAATGCTCACTCAACAATTTTACTTTTTCACACCAAAGTTATAAAAACTATTTTTGGCATCATAGAAAATATCTCCATTGTTTCCTACTAGCACTAGAGAGTAGAATGTGCACCTTACTTTATCAACCATATGTTTGGTACATTTTGATTTATCTACTCGTTTGATAAACTCAAAATTATTTTTAAGTTAAAAACAATCGAAAGTTATAAATTGGTCATTCTCAACTTATAATTTTACACCTCAATAAGTATTTTTAGTTAACCAAGATTGAAAGGCTTTTTTGAACGATACTTGAGTTGTGTCACCTCCTTCCGTTCCTTTTTACTTGTCAAATTTTTATTTGGCACACCTATTAAGAAAAATAATGATAGGTGTAGTGATTTTACTATTTTAACCCTATTAACTGATAGGATCCCAAATATATTTACTCACTACATTTAAAAAAAATATTAACTCAATGTTAATAAATTGAAGGTATAATAGGAAAAAGAAAATTGTCTTTCCCTGATTTGTCAAAAAATGACAAGTAAAAAGAAAAATGAAATTAAGAAATATTTGACAAGTAAATAGGGATGGAGGGAGCATAAATTACAAGAACTAATAGTCATCCTCTACCACAATCTATACTTGCTAACATATGCACTTATTATTTTATTTTAATAATAAAATGCCTATACTTTTGCTAAGAGAAAAAAAAAAGAAGTAAAAAACTAAAGAAGAAGCCTAGCTAAATCAATAGTTTCACATTTTGGAAATTAAATTAATTTAAATAGAAGCAATGGATTAATTTATAAAAATAAAAGAGGAAAGGAAAATAAGAAATTCCCCACAAAAGTTGTTTCTAAAACTTCCCGCCAACAATATGAGCCCGGAGACGAAATTACCCCCGTCTTATTCCCAAGACTCAGCGTATAACCAAAGGGTAAAACCATAAATATCCTTCAAGGAATAACGAACTTAACAGCAAACTTCTTTTCCGCAGAATTCACATTCCCAAGTAGAATTGGAAAGGGAAAGAGAAAGGCCTAAATAAATTTAATCCCAAATAGAATAACATTAGGAAATCAAGTAAGCATTATAAATACGTATAATCTGAGAAGCCATTAAAGCATCAAAACTTAGCTAAGAAAAACTCATTCATCAATAAATTAAGTATGTACTGGAAAAAACTTAAGTTGTTGGGCAGGGGTTCTTATGGTACGGTGTCTCTTGCCACGCCATTAACCGATTACTATACATTATTTGCTGCTGTCAAATCCGCGGAAGATGATCGCTCGTCTTCGCTCCGAGTAGAAGGGAAAATATTGCATGCGCTGAGAGGGTCGGAGTACGTAATTAAGTGCTTCGGAGAAGATGTAAGCATCGAAAACGGTAAAAAAACTTATAACCTCTTGCTCGAGTATGCTGCTGGTGGAACTTTGCATGACTTAATTCATAAGTCGAAGATGGTGCTTGGCGAATCAGAGGCTGCGTACTATGCTTTTCAAATCTTAGTCGGGATTTGTCATGTTCATTGTAAAGGATTTATCCATTGCGATCTAAAACCTGCTAATATACTTGTTTTTCCTGGCGGACAACGTGGCCTTGCAAATGTGAAACTGGCTGATTTTGGGCTATCGTTGAGATCTGAAACAAACACATGTTGGAACACATCATTGAAGAAGCATCGTCGCTGCAGAGGCACTCTACTATACGCAGCACCGGAATCTGTTGTGTGTGGGATTCAAGATAAAGCCGTTGATATTTGGGCATTTGGATGCATACTTGTAGAAATGCTCACGGGAAAGCGGGTATGGTCAGAATGTAAAAATAAGAATGAATTAAAATTGAAGATAGCATATGAAAAACCAGAGATACCAAATAATATATCTAATGATGCAAAGGACTTTCTGAGTAAGTGTTTGGACAGAGATCATAATTGGAGATGGAATGCGGAGATGCTACTTAATCATTCATTCATCACGAACTATGTTAATAAGAAGATGATTCATGAGCGGCCTTTTGGTGATGCAGGACTCAAAACATTGGTTTCTTTGGAGCACTTATTCACAACAACTAGTTTCTATTATCCTCATAACTCCTACTTGAGAGAATCAAGCAGTATTATTACACGCCTCCCTGAGACTAATAATAATAACGCAAGAGGTACAACAGGAGACGAGCCTCTACTATGGATGAATTTCAGAAACTTACATATATAATGAAGCTTACTACTCATCCCTTTATTCATCTTGGGTGTGCGACTCTTCAACAAACCTCAACTACTGAAGTGAAGACTGACAGCTTGAAAGCTGATTAGCATATCTCAAATAGTATATATATATATGTATTTAGCATAGTTGATGACTTAAAGAAATACATGTGGAGCCTGATCCCTCTCTCTGTAGGGCTTAGAGAAATCACTAATCATAATGTGATCTCTTAATTTTGAATCAAAAACGATTTATACATATATTAATTAGACAATGATGGTATCTTTATGAAGATATTCATGTAAGTATGTTACTATTGAGATAATGTATATATGTGTCAAGAGAATTGCATTCCCCAAAAATAAATGGTTAAGTAGCTATTTTGTTATTTTGCAAGCGGAGATTAAATCGACCATAATATTTTATTCCAACATAGTAATGTAATAATCGAGATATTGCTTGCTTACACCGACAATTTCATCTCTCTAGTGCTTAATCTAGTGAATACATTTTTTCCATCTGTTGCTTGTGCTTGTGCAGAAAATGCTTTTGCCGTGAGGACTTCCACCTGAAAGAGAAGATGATAAGTGCTTATGCTCCTAGATGTTTTGATGATCTCCTCACAAGTGCAGGGACCTGGTCCTCTGCAGAGTATGAATACTTGTCCAACGGTCAAAGTGTTGGACAGTTGTAAAGGATGTCCGTGTCAGGAAGTTGGTGAAGATGCATAGTACTTCACCAATCAGAAGCGATGAGGTAGCTTGTACGTTTGGTAATAACTTTTCATGGTATATATCAAACAACAAACAACAGTATTCATCATTCAAAGAGAGATACTTTCAAGCTTCAAAACAGCAAGGGACCTGATAGAAGTGCTTTGATTGCTTTATGTACTAGCTGTAGTTTTGATTGCTTGTAATAGTTCTTATATTGTAGGATTCGTTTCACTTGAGAAAGAAACGTTTCAAACTTGTTTGAATCATTGTAAGAACTAGGTTAAGGGTAACTTAGGGTCTTACTCTAAAAGTCTATATTAATCGGTTAGGATTAGTATAGTGGGCAGTGTTGTATCTGCTCTGGCTCAGCTAAGTGATATGAGATATTGCTTAGTGTGGAGATTAGCAGGCTAATCTCATTTTGTAAACTGGATTTTACTTTTGCTTGGAGAAGATTAGTGAAAGCAGTTTGAAAAGTCCTGATAGGCCAGGTCGTGGTTTTACTCCCTTGAGCAAGGAGATTTCCACGTAAAGTTGTTGTGCAATCTTGACTTTCAGCACTTTGATTATTCTCTGTTGTTGTAACTGTGCTGAGGACCTGGTCCCATTTACATCGGTGGACGCATACATTCCATCAAGTGCTATTAGAACGGTACTTTTCAATTTGGTTAACACCAAGAAAAGAAAAGATCTAGATGGAATGACCGCTCCACCTAATATGGAAGAAGGTCAGTCGTCTACTAGGCCACCGCGTTTTAATGGTCAATACTATGGATGGTGGAAGAATCGAATGCATGACTACATCAACGCTGAGGCCACTGAGCTGTGGGACATCATTCTTGATGGACCATATATTCCTACAAAGGAGGTGAATGATGGAGAGCTCATCACTACAACCGTCAAAACTAGAAAAGAGTACAATGAAGCAGATAGGAAGAAGATAGAAAAGAACTACAAAGCAAAGAAGATTCTGGTGTATGGAATTGGAGCAGATGAATACAACATAATCTCAGCTTGTGAGACTGCCAATGAGATATGGGACAGTCTTCAAACAGCCTACGAAGGAACACAACGAGTAAAATAGTCTAAGGTCGATATACTTACGACTCAGTACGAGAACTTCTGCATGAAAGAAGGTGAAACTATCTTTGAGATGAACTCAAGATTCACCTCCATAACCAACGAACTTAGATGCTTGGGTAAGCCTATTCCTGTCAGCAAGCAAATTCGCAAGATCCTCAAAGTGCTTCCTAAATCTTAGGAAAGCAAGGTGGATGCCATAACTGAAGCCAAAGATCTAATGACTCTTCCCATGGATGAATTGATTGGGAATCTTCAGACCTACGAGATGAACAAGAAACAAGGGACGACGGTGAAGGAAGGAAAGAAGGAGAAGTCCATTGCCTTGAAAATATCTCAAAGTGAGGTGACTGAAGAGGAGGATGAGATGACATATGTCACTAGAAGATTTTAGAAGATCTTAAAGAAGCATAGAGGCTTCCAAAAGAAAACCCCTGCAAGCAGAACTGCTACTGCAAATGACCTTTGCCATAAATGTGGCAAGCCTGGTCACTTCATGAGGGACTGCCCTAGTCAAAATCAGGAAACTCATGACACCAGACCTCGCAAGAGGGACCTGGTCCCAGATCATGCTCGAAGGAAGGCCCATGCTGATCAGTTGGTGAGAAAAGCCTTTGCTGTTTGGGGAAATGATTCAAGTGAATCAGAAGAAGATTCAGAAAGTCATGAGGATGTTTCAATGATGGTTATTGAAGATGATGAAAGCATTTTCAACTCTATTTTCTCCTTGATGGCAAAATCTGATGACGAAGAGGATTCAGACGAGGTAACTCTCTTTGATCTTAATGGTGATATAGATACTATGCCTATTGAAAACTTGAGAAAACTTGTTGCCCTGCTTATTGACTCTGTTGATGAATGAACCACTGAAAACTTAATGTTGAATAAAAAATTAAGTTTGTGTGAGGATGAGAAATCTTCTCTCATATCTCAAGTCTCTGAAATGAGTGTAAGAATAGGGACTCCAGAAACGAACAACAGTATACTTGAAAAGGACCCTGGTACCTCAGTAGGTGGAAAGAGAAAGCTTAGCATCTTTGAGGAAGAACTGGAAGAAATGCTTGAAATCCTTGAGTCCAAGTTAGTTGCTTCTCTTGAAACAAATTCTCAACAGAGAAAGGATCTGAGTAAGGTCAAAGAAGAGTTAAGTCACTCTTTAAAATGGACTGACTCCTCTAAGATACTCTCTAATCTGTCTAATCAGAGTTTTAATGGAAAGAAACGGTTGGGACGCATACCAATAGAACCCCCTTTTAATCCTCATAGCAAATATGTGTCTGTATGTGACAATATTTTGTGCACTCACTGTGGTCGAAATGGTCATTTGAAAGAAAAATGTGAGAGACTGATAAGAGCTAAAGAAAGACATGTGAAATTTGTTAGATCTGAAAATATTGTTAAGGGACACAAGGGACCTGGTCCCCTTTATCGTTTCAGTAAGAATACCTTGCCTCCCTGGACAGGAAGGTTACTTATCAGGCCTCTTGATAGTTATTGGGAACTCCGCTTGAAGTGGGTTCCTAGATCTAACAAATGATTCTTATGCAGAAGAGAGGAAGGAATCAGTGTTGGTACATGGACAGTGGATGCTCAAGGCACAAGACTGGAGACACGTCAAACTTTCTCTCTTTGAAAGCACACCAAGGTGGTGGTGTGTCGTTTGGTGGCAAAAAGAAGGGCTCTATCCTTGGTATTGGCAGGATAGGGAAATCAGCTGATAATTCGATAAACAATGTACACTATGTGGAGGGTTTAAAATACAATCTTTTGAGCATTTCTCAAATCTGTGATAAGGGAAATGAAGTCAATTTCATGGCCGATAAATGTCTGGTTACAAATTGTGCAACCAAGAAATTTGTGATGTCTGCAAATAGAGTTAAGAATATGTACATTGCTGATCTTGATTCTATTGAAGGGGATAACCTTTCATGCCTAAGTGCTCAAGCTGACGATGCAAATCTTTGGCATCGACGACTAGGTCATGTAAGTTCCTCTTTACTAAACAAACTTGTTGCAGGGGACCTGGTCCGCTGTTTACCAAAGCTGAAATTCTCAAATGATGAAGTATGTGATGCCTGTGCAAGAGGGAAACAAACTCGATCATCCTTCAAGGCTAAGAAGGGAGTCAGTACAACCAGACCTCTAGAGTTGCTTCACATGGACTTATGTGGACCTATCAGAATCCAAAGCAGAGGAGGTAAGATATATATTCTTGTCATTGTTGATGATTTTTCCAGGTTCACTTGGAACATGTTTCTGCGAACGAAAGATGAGACAGTTGGACAACTGATCACATTTTCCAAAGCCATCCAATTGAAGATAAATTGCAAGATAGCCAGTATCAGATCTGATCATGGTACGGAGTTTGAAAACTCTCTACTTGAAGGGTTTTGTGCAAAAAATGGAATCAATCACAACTTCTCAGCACCAAGAACTCCTCAGCAAAATGGAGTGGTTGAAAGAAGAAATAGAACTCTGGTGGAGATTGCTAGAACTATGTTGATCGATTCAGGACTTGCAATGAATTTTTGGGCTGAAGCAGTTAATACAGCATGCTATGTGAAAAACAGGTGTCTTATCCGATCTATCATCAAGAAGACACCTTATGATCTATTAAATAACAAAAAACCTTCAATTGCACATCTTAGACCATTTGGGTGCAAATGCTTTGTGTTAAATAATGGAAAGGATGATCTAGTCAATTTTGATGCCAGAAGTGATGAAGGTGTATTTGTTGGGTACTCATCTACAAGCAAGGCGTACAGGGTGTTTAACAAACGAACTCTTTGTATTGAAGAAAGCATGCACTTCAAGTTTGATGAATTGGGTACAAGAAATGAGAACAATGAGGACTACGAGTTTGAGGAGCTGATGAACAAGCAGCAGGATGATCAGGGTACAAAAGAGAATGATGCAGAACACTCAGGAGGACCTGATCCCTCTGGTTCATCACAGGAAATAGAGTCTCAAAATCTTGAAAAAGATGAAGGTGATTCTGATGCTGACAGAGAAGAAGAGATTACCAGAAAGTCTGGTTGGAAACATCAATCTTCACATCCATTAGACAATCCCATCTCTCCACTTAACTCGGGAATTCAAACTAGGTCTAGATCAAGAAATCTAGTTGCAAATTCAGCATTCATATCATCCATTGAACCAAAGAACATCAAGGAAGCTTTGAAGGATGTAGACTGGATAACTTCAATGTAGGAGGAGCTTCATCAGTTTGAAAGAAGCAATGTGTGTCACCTGGTCCCCAGACCACTTGACAGAACCATTATTGAGACCAGATGGGTCTTCAGAAACAAACTTGATGAACATGAGATCATTACTAGAAATAAGTCAAGACTGGTGGTACATGGTTACAACCAAGAAGAGGGAATTGATTATGATGAGACCTTTGCTCCTGTAGCAAGAATGGAAGCCATCAGGATCTTAATAGCATTTGCTGCTCACGTGGAATTCAAACTGTTTCAAATGGGTGTCAAGAGTGCTTTCTTGAATGGGAATCTAAAGGAAGAAGTATATGTTAAGCAACCCCCAGGCTTTGAAGATACAGACCTGCCCAATCATGTGCTAAAATTGGACAAGGCTTTGTATGGGTTAAAACAGGCTCCCAGAGCTTGGTATGAACGCCTGTCAAAGTTTCTACTCACCAATGGGTTCAAGAGAGGTAAAATTGATATTACCTTGTTCTTAAAATCCAGAGGTAAGAAATTGTTAATTATGCAGGTATATGTGGATGATATCATAATTGGAGCCACTTCATACTCACTGTGCAAAGAGTTTGCTGATTTGATGAGTAGTGAGTTCGAAATGAGTATGATGGGGGAACTCACGTTCTTTCTAGGCTTGCAGATCAAACAGTCCTCTCAAGGCACTTTAATATCCCAAGAGAAGTACATCAAAGAGCTTCTCAAGAAATTCAATCTGCTCGAAGCAAAAGTGCTGGATACTCCCATGAGCACAAGTGTGAAACTTGATATTGATGAAAATGGTGTGGATGTAAATCAGACCATGTACAGGGGAATCATTGGGTCACTTCTGTACCTCACTACAAGCAGGCCAGATGTAGTGTTCAACATAGGGATGTGTGCAAGGTTTCAAGAAACACCAAATGAGTTTCACCTGAAGGCAGCTAAACGTATTCTGAGATACTTGAAGGGAACTCAGGACCTGGTCCTCTTCTACCTTACTGGTGACTCGTTTGATCTTACAAGTTATGTTGATGCTGATTATGCAGGTTTTTTGGTTGATCGAAAAAGCACATCAGGCATGTCACATTTCCTGGGATCAACTTTGATTTCATGGGGAACAAAGAAATAGAATTCTGTGGCACTGTCTACTGCAGAGGCAGAGTATGTGGCTGCTGCATCATGCTATGCACAACTACTGTGGATTAAGCAGCAACTGGAAGATTTTGGTGTACACACAGACGCCATTCCTCTCATCTGTGATAACACTAGTGCTATGAACATGGCCAAAAATCCGGTCCAACATAAGAGGACAAAGCACATAGATGTGAGACATCACTTTCTAAGAGACAATGTTGAAAAGCAAAATGTGGTGATGAGATTCTGCAAAACTGAAGATCAGTTGGCTGACATCTTTACAAAGCCATTAAGTAAAGAATTCTTCATAAAAAACAGGATAAGGCTAGGGATGCTCAAAATTACCTGACCCCTCGACGATATTTGCACAAAAATCCTCCTTATTGATTATGTTAAGGAGGGCATGTATCTATGCTTGTTTTAAATGTTTGTCATAAAATAATTCACTTATGATACCTTAATGCAGGTATACACTCATTGTGTGTCCAGCTGAAAGGAAGGTTTAATCACACAGGCAGAGTTACAAACTGAAAGGAGGACCTGGTCCTCATGAGGTTAGTATCACTTATACTACACTGTCTAAATGTCTACATTACTGCCACATGTCTCTTGCTCATTCATTGCGTCAGTTTCAAACATCTTGTCGCTTTTAATACCAAAGGTCGCCTCTTTTGGGACCCGATACCCTTTTTAGTTTTTCGTTTTAAAATCCTCACTTAGTGAATCAAACCCAATTTTTTTTTTTTTTAAAAACACAATATTTCTCCTTGAAGATTCACTTGCCCTCTCTAAAATCTGTCTTTTAGTTCTTTTAACAATGTCTAACCCTGATTCTTCTTCAAAGACTCCACTCTCCCAAGAAGTTGAAAACCGTAGTTCATTCGACTTCTCCGTTCCAACTCTTGAGGAATCTCCCTCAACTCCAGTCTGTGGGGCTAGTGAAATTGCTGAATCTTTCACCCGTCAGACTGAAGTCATAGCCTCCCATATTTCTCCTTCTAACGAGATCTTGGTCTGTTCCCCTACCTTAGTGTTGTCTGGTGACAAATCTCAGAATTCAGAGGCTCAATCTGTGGCGAAACCTGGTGCTGAACTTTTCTCTGAAGAAGCAGAAATTGGGTCAACGGCTGTGTCGTCCACCATGTCTGAAATACTGTTTGAAAGAGATATGCCGGAGGGAAGGGGTCCTGACTCTTGTATACTAACAGCAGGGGCAGAACTGGTGGCTGTTCAAAGTTTAGCCTCACTAAGATGAGACTCTCAACCCACTTTGATGGACCAAGAACTCAGGTCGCCGGATCAGGTCCCACACAAAATTCAACATGTGTTTGACCAAACTCTAAATTCCTTGGGCACAGAGGATAATGAGGAGGAAGAAGAAGAAGGGCCTCAACTAATATGGAGAAGCAGAGGTGTGAGAGGAACAAACCTTTCACATATTAGGGGTGAGGACTTAGAAACTGCCAAATTGATGTCTAAAGATATATCTCCTTCTACACGTGCTGATAGTGCAGAGGAGAGAAACAGAAAGGGAAAGGGAAAACTAATCAAGGCTCACCTAAAAGGTGAAAAAAAGAGATATGGAACGAGAAGTGTCATTCGAAAGGTTCTAGGAAGTGCTATGGAGGCAAATGTTGCTCAAACTGAGAGAATAAGGAGAAAGAGACAAGAGGGATCACTGCCTGTAGAACTCATATCTACTCTTGTGCCTGTTGATGACAGTGAAACCCAATCTGAAGATATTGTTAGGGCTGTGGCAAAATGAAAAAGGGAAGCTGAGGAGGAAAGGGTGAAATCGAAAGGAGAAAAGAAAAGAGCAAGAAAATCTCCTGCAAAGAAGGAAAAAGTGACAAAGCAAAAATTCTCTGAAAGGAAGGAAGGTGTGAAAAAGATTGGAAATGAACAACCCGTAAAGGGACCTGGTCCCAGGGTTCAACATCAAAGGAAAGAAGAGGAGATGACAAGGGAGGAGAAAATAGCAAAAATGGAATACCAAAAGGTGTTAAATGGCAGGGTCTTTGACACTGATATTGTAACAAAGTTTGGTATGGCAACCTTGTTTGACGCGGTCACCATTCAAGAATGGAGTCATCTGTTTGAACCTTCTGCTCCGTATCTACATGAACCTGAGGTACGTGAATTCTTCTACAATATGAAACTGCTGGACGATGGAGAAATCATAACCACTGTCAAGAACATTGAAATGTGCTTGGACCAAGAAACTCTTGGGATCATTCTGGGGGTGCCTGTGAAAGGAGTTAGAACCATTGAAGGTTGTAAACCATCTGGGGAATTCACCAAGCTTGCTACCAAGCGAGGAGAAATTAAGCGTGCAGGGCTGCCCAAGAAGCTCATCAAGGGTGAATATCAGTTAGTGTTTGAGTTCATTAACAAAGTGCTGGTGCCTAGGACTGAAAAACGTACAGTTGCGTCTGCTGTTGACCTATTCCTTGTGGAGAAGCTGGTTGAACTTGAAGAAATCAATCTTCCTGCTATCATGTTGGAGCACATGCACAGAGTAATGACATGGAAAAATGTGAAGCATGGCATTCCATATGGTTACTTGTTTTCAGTCATTTTGAGGTACCATTAGGAAATGGAGTACCAGGTACCACCAAACAGATGTTCACTAAGTCCACTCTACTGGAATGTGAGTGCATGGAGGGACCAGTGAAGGGTAGGTCCCAAGTAGCAGCGGTTCTGGAGCAACAGACTACTCTCAAACGGAAAGTGGATGATCTGACCTGTCTTCTGAGCGATAAGGATGTTGAAATCACCAGGCTGAAGTCTGAATTGCAGAAGGCAGTTTCCAGGAGACCTGGTACCAGTGAGGGTCACGAGCTGGTGGTCAAAGAGTTAAGGGATGAAAACACTATGTTGCTGAAGACAAATGCCTCTCTCAACGAGGAAATTAAGTCCCTAAACAAGCAACTGATACAGGCCCATGAAAGTGCCAATGAGCGCATGATGTTGTTGATGCGCACTTTTAATCCCTCCCCTCATCCGTCCTAAAGTGTGTCTCCCCTCATGTATTCCTAAATCTTGTGGCTTTATGTTTTGACTAAATCACAATGGTCAGTATTTGCGATCTAATGCTTTATGTTTCTGCCCTGTTCATGTGTGGTTTAATATTCTCTTTATGCATACATACACATGTTTTGTGTGGCCCAAGGCCCTGAATTATTTATTGCCTTGCATTTAACTTGAATATGTTTACTGCTTCACCTTTTCAATGATGTCAAAAGGGGGAAGTTTTGTTGTAAAGTTGGTTGTGGAATAAGGGGGGCATTGAACTAAGGGGGAACTGTGGTTGTTAGGGGCACTAAACTAATGGGGAACTGTGGTTGTTACTGGTGCACTAACAAAGGGGGAATTTGTTATATATTTGAATGAATGTTTGTTCACTCACGAGATGAGATATGCAGGTTGTTTGTCATCATAAAAAAGGGGGAAATTGATAAGTGCTTATGCTCCTAGATGTTTTGATGATCTCCTCACAAGTGCAGGGACCTGGTCCTCTGCAGAGTATGAATACTCGTCCAGCGGTCAAAGTGCTGGACAACTGTAAAGGCTGTCTGTGTTAGGAAGTTGGTGAAGCTGCAGAGTACTTCACCAATCGGAAGCGATGAGGTAGCTTGTACATGGTATATACAAACAACAAACAACATTATTCATCATTCAAAGAGAGATACTTTCAAGCTTCAAAACAGCAAGAGACCTGATAAAAGTGCTTCGATTGCTTTCTGTACTAGCTGTAGTTTTGATTGCTTGTAATAGTTCTTATATTGTAGGATTCGCTTCACTTGAGAAAGAAACGTTCAAACTTGTTTGAATCATTGTAAGAACTAGGTTAAGGGTAACCTAGGTTTTACTCTAAAAGTCTATATTAATCGGTTAGGATTAGTATAGTGGGCAGTGTTGTATCTGCTCTGGCACAGCTAAGTGATATGAGATATTGCTTAGTGTGGAGATTAGCAGGCTAATCTCATTTTGTAAACTGGATTTTACTTTTGCTTGGAGAATATTAGTGAAAGCAGTTTGAAAAGTCCTGGTAGGCCAGGTCGTGGTTTTACTCCCTTGAGCAAGGAGGTTTCCATGTAAAGTTGTTGTGCAATATTGACTTTCAGCACTTTGTTTATTCTCTGTTGTTGTAATTGTGCTGAGAACCTGGTCCCATTTACATCGGTGGACGCATACATTCCATCAGAAGATGATTAAGAGTTGCGATAAATGATACATCAAGGCAAGGTGCAAGCTGATATTGTCCTTTAATGGTAACAAAGCCATTGTCGTGGTCTACAGTTTGTCTTTTGTGTGTCTTTGGCTGGAGTGAGTTGGATAGTAGCCTAGCTCTGATGATGATGAGGAGGAGGAGGAAGAGGAAGAGAATATATCTCGGAGGACACATGAAGTAATCAAGTTCCCCAATTTAGATGATTGACACCTTCGATTTCTGGGATTGCTCACTCACTTTTGCAATAACACTGTTGAGGGCATTGAGTTCCCTCGGTAACAGGAAATGAGCTTCTATGAGTTATCACATACAGTGTTGTATGAATTGACTCCGTCATATTAATATTATTAGCATAGTAGTACCTACATGTCGGGGTTAAACTATCATAGTTCCTTACCACTAGGTTGTTGGGTTTTAAAAGGTGTGAATGGAAAATGAAGAGTTGCGACTTTTATGAAGAGTTGTGACTTTTATGAAAAGTTGTGACTTTTATGAAGAGTTGTGACTTTTATGAAAAGTTGCGACTTTTATGAAAAGTTGTGACTTTTATGAAAGGTTGTGATCTTTCCGAAAGATTGTGACTTTT
>JAJOOO010007093.1:0-56551 GCA_029582685.1 Solanum piurae | reverse complement strand
TAGTTTTATATCTTTCGTTTCTTTTTTAATCTTTGCTACTATTTGTTATTTCTTGTACTTTGATTTCGTATTACTTGTTTTCTAACTTCATATTTTTATTTATTTTTTCTACTATTTGTCATTTCTTATACTTTAATTATTGTATTAGTTGTAGTTATCATTCAAAATATTTTGCTATGTTTTCACTTTCATATATTCCTAACTGTTATTTCTTTGAGTTGAGGTCAATCGAAAAAATATTTTTTATTTTTTTTATGAGCAGGGGCAACTCAAGCTCTTTGATGGCCTAAAACAGGAAATAAATGGAAGGCTAACATTTTTATTATTTGAAGTTTATTCTTCTAACTTTTTTATGATGCAAAATTATTTAGAATTGCACAATCAATTTCTTTCTTTTTTTTTTATATGAGAAAGTCACTTTTTAATGAATAGTATTATCTTGGTTTTAATTTATTTATCTGATTTTGATTTGCACATAATTTGAAGTTCAATTAAAGATTGAAACGGAAAGTACATTTTTTTGAGTCTTGTAGTATTAAATTAAAGATTGAAACGAACGTGTAATTTATTTATTTTTTAAAAAAAAATCTATAATAATTATATTATTGCTAAAAAGGGGCTTCATAAATTTCTGAAATTAAGGCAAATGTTTTATTTTTCAATACATAAAGTTGCCTTTGAGTAAGCATAAAAGTTGTGTATATCTATCCTCCCCCAACCCCTATTTTATGATACTATACTAATTATGTTATTATTATAGATCATCGTAGTCTCAATTTTAGAAATTGAATGGATTTTTTTAACTAAAACAACTTACATGTAAAAGAAAGAGGGGGGAAAAAGATTAGTTCTCCAAAATTCTTTGAGTCCAAACACGTACACATGTATTAACAAAATTAATGCATGTATTAGCCTTTTAAAGACATAATTATCCCTCAAAACCCCTCTTACATCTTTTTCACCATAATTGTAGAGAATATTTTTATAAATAAATATTTTTATACAATACATGCTATTTTTAATACACTAAAACAAATAATGCATAAAAAATAATCTATATAGAACTAATACAAACATTACTAATACACTCTACTTAACATTATAACGAGGTCCCATTGAGCATGACCATTAGTTACCTCACGATTTCAATCCAAGGACATTCATGAGTCATTGTATATTTTCAAAAATCACTACGTAATAAGCGTAGAGATCGATGTTTATTTATTTTTATTTATTTCATAAGTGGAGACATAATTCCACATATTAAAATGGTACATACGTTTAATAATGTCATTATTTTCTTTTATATTTTTAATAAAAAGAATATTATATTTTTCAAGACATCGTATTGATTATATTCAAAAAATGATATAGTAAAACTACCATTTTATTTATATTTTTTAAAAAGTAAGTAAAATCAATAGTGGACAAATATTATTGGAAAAAAAAAGTAGAAATTAATATCCTTTCACCTAATTTAAAGGTTTTCCATAATAAATATTTAAAATATTTTTTTTTTACGTAAACAATTCTAATAGCAAAATGTGCTAGTATGATATTTACAAATTTGATACCCCAAAGAACTTTAATCAAATACAATTTTATCCAAGGGTCATCGAATTCACATGACCTCATGCTCTCTTTTCAAGATCATATGTAGTAGTGTAATATTTTTAAAAGATTATTGAAATATGGATGTGTTATATATATAAATAATAATTAATTTTAGACCTATAATATTAAAATTTTAGCGATTTTCAATAGTAAAAACCTAAATGTCAAACTGATTAAATTTATATCTTAAATCAACATTTTTGTAATGTTGCACCATTATCTCACAATATTATATATGCCTCTACTAATTAAAAAGAAAAATTTCTCAAAGAACATATCACACCCAAGTTACTTTTCTTCCAAAATAAATAAAATATTTTGATAAAATTCTCAAAATAATAATTGACATGTCAAACAAGTGTTGTAATAATAGGTAGAAATCGAAACAAATGAGTCCTAGATTGGATCAATGACCAAATTGAACCATGATCATCTTCCTCTATCTGCTGCCCAACAAAGGATCAACTCGCTCTCAGTTTCAACTTCTCTGTGTTTCCCCTCTCCCAATTCGTCTTGAGGGGAGAATAAATAAGGAGTAAACAGTTGTGTGTATGTATCAATGGCTTCAACTAATGAAGATTTACCTCAAGGAACAGTAAAGAATGTGTTGGACCAAGATACCCTAAAATGGGTATTTGTTGGTGGAAAAGGTGGTGTTGGAAAAACAACCTGCAGTTCTACATTGGGTATCCTTCTTTCTCAGGTCAGATCTTCAGTTCTTATCATTTCTACTGACCCTGCTCATAATCTCAGTGACGCCTTTCAACAACGCTTTACAAAGGCACCTACACTTGTCAATGGATTCAACAATTTGTATGCCATGGTACTTTCTCTCATTTCTTTTAGGTTTTTTACCTTTAAATGAATTGTCGTTGGCTATTGAGGTCACGAGGAGAGGTAGAGGTTGGGTGACGAAGTATTGGGGAAAAAGTAATTAGATAGGACATGAATTATCTGTAGTTTATTGAGGATATGACCTAGATAGGAGGAAGTGGAGAAAGTTAGTAGATAGTCGAGCTCCGGTCCTTTGCTTCGGTTGCTGAATTATTTGTATCGGAAATAATTTCTCTATCTCCAGACCCCACTTGTGGGAGTACACTACACTGAGTATGTTGTTGACTTATGACTTTCTGATTTTTACTTCAACTTTTATGTCTATGCTTGTGTATAATAGTGTGTCAACGAGTTAAGTATAACTGTGAGATTTAGAGAACTCCTAGTTTTAAAGAATGGTGTCTAATGGTTATTGAGAATTCAATACGTTTGACTCGACTAGTTTGGGTGTGAGTCCTAGTTGTTGCAGGTCTTAATGTACTGTATCCAAAAGGCTGATATCTACTCTATGATTGTCAATTCTTTTAGGTTTCTGAATTAAGGTCAATCTTGTTCAGATATGCTGTTATGTCAGAATTTTATGACTGAAATTATGTTCTTTAGGAAGTTGATCCAACTGTGGAGAATGACGAGACACTTGGATCAGAGGGAATGGATGATTTTCTTTCTGATTTGGCAAATGCAATTCCTGGAATTGATGAAGCTATGAGTTTCGCCGAGATGCTCAAGTAAGTGATGTTTCTCCACAACAGCTAAATCCCATATATGGCTGCTGCTCCCAAAAGAATAAGATGGTTTATGAACTTCCAATATCAAGTGTTAAAGATCTGTACTTACATTAAGTTTTTTTGATTCCTGAGTAATAAGGATTAGCATTGGATTATATAAGGATAAATGAGACGAAATTTGTCTTTTGTGTGATAAAGGTTTCTTTGGATGTTATCTTGTTTTTGAAAAGGTAAGTGGGCATAATATTATAGCACAAAGCAGCCTGGCACTAAGAAAATGCAAAGGTCGTGCACTGTCTAGGAATCCCTCATAACAAACCAAAAATAAAAAGACAGGATTCCACTCTACAAAAACCAATTCCTGTAAAGTATCCATAAAATCTAGCATTCATTGTTCATACTTTACTTCCTGAAGATTACACCAAAAAAACAACAATCACAAACATTTGTATTTGAGATTTTGTACGGTATGTGTTTTCCCTTCAAAACATCTCTCATTTCCTTCAGTCCATACAACCCAGCAGACAGAAGCAGGTACTATGTTCCAAATCTTATTCAATGGCTTACTGATTTCTTCGAGTCCCCAACAATGTTACACTGTCTCTTTAACTAAGTATGGCATTAGGAAATGTACTTCAATGAGTTGTTTGGATGTGTTGGTTCACTATAAGCAGTGAATGTAAAATTTGGCAAATTTTCAATATTTAATCCAGTTATTGCATTAGATTTTAGGTTAGGCAAGAACAACTTGAATGATTCCTTGGAATTTTGTATTTGGGAGATACTATATGACAAGTACGTCAAGTAACTTGAAGAGGATGACCACTGCTATTAGAATTGGTAGTTGCACTTGTTCATAAGTTATTACGATTTTGAAAGTTCGGGTTATATTTTCTTGGTGGTTATTGCAGCATCTACTGACTTTAGGAACTCAGGAATTTGGATACACTATGTTTCATTAAGATTAACTAAACTCAATTATGTAGTACAGAGCTTTTTAACTCTAAATTTCAAGGGGTGAACTAGAATAGAAACTATTCTTGCATTATTTTTCCTACGTTACTTATCTAGATTGCAATAGAAATAGCTGGTGGCGGTAAAAAGATGCCCATTTCAAGTACCGTGTAGAGTTTTGTTCTTCAGAATGAGGGATAGGGCATTACTCATTAGATATCACCTTCAAATTAATTAGGTGTAAAGTTGTGGCTGCGGAGCTACTGCTGCTGCTTCTTCTTCTTATTTTATTTTTTTGGATAAATCAAATGCTGTCATTGAAAGTACACAAAGATGAGGTTAAACTATGAATAAATCAAACTTCCCAAAAATCTTACCAAGTTATTATGCATGTAAATATTTCCGCACAAGAGAAACATAGGAGAGCTTTTAACATGTGATATAGGACTCCTGATCCACTTAAAGACTCCTTTCCTTTCTCAAAAATAATTTACCCCAAAAATTGTACTCAAGGGTGTGGCCTAGTTGTCAGTGAAGTGGGTTGAGAACCCTCAAGTCTGGGTTCAAATTCTAGCGGAGGCAAAAACACTAGGTGATTTCTTTCCATCTGTCCAAACCTTGGTGGATAGAGTTACTTGGTACCTGTGCTAGGAGGGGATAACATGTCCACGTGGAAGATGTCGAGATGCGCGCAAGCTTAGCTCGGACACCACAATTGTTTAAAAAAAACAAAAGTTTCAAAATGGAGTCGTCATCAGTAGCTTCTTTTTTCCAGACTCCAATTTTCTTAATTTTTAAGGTATAAGCATCTTCGCAACAGAACTTGGTAACACTTCCACAACTTCAATACATTTGATGGAATTCTGCACCCACTTGCATACTGCATAAATCCATCTCCGTAACTCCGAAGCAAAATCAATGCAATACTAGGTGGTTTGCATCTTCTTCATATAGTTTGCATAAGCAACACCAGCTAAAATTCATACATCCTCTCCTTATATGCATTTAGGAGTTAGGACCATTTTCCCCTTATTGTAACATATAAAAAGACAGATACTCACAATTTGGCTAAACAAAAGAAATCTCTAACCCTGTGTGTGTTGTACAGATTCGTGTATACTTCTGGATGAAGTAAGGATTTTCGTATAGACATTATGTGAGGTCTGGAGATTCTCTTTACGAGCTTTGAGAGGGAAACAATAGATTTGTTGTTCAGAATTGAGAAAAGGCAGAGCGAGGAAAGTAAGCAATGTTAAAAGGAAAACTGATTCCCTATCAGAAAGGTAAGAAAGATTTGGAGCTAGTCGCCTTGTTTCCAACTGTGAACTATGGTAGAAAACTAGGAAATGAAAGAAGGGGCAAGGAAAGGAAAGATGCATGGTAATATGTACCAGTATGATTTCAAAAATTATCATGTGGAGTGCTAGTGCTCTAAATGATCCCTAAATGAGGGATTGTTGAAGGAGCAATAAAAAAATGGCCATCTATGGTTGGTTGCAGGTAACTAGTCTAGAAAAGACGAAAGTATTTCAGGTGACTTGTAGTGTATGCAAAAGTAGGCAGTTTGATAGGCCTCTCTGGGTTCTAGAGTGGCCATAGATGGTTTTATTGATTTTGATGGGATAAAGAGGTGATTTCCGTTCTTGAGGATGTACTGACGTTACAAGCTTTATTTTGTTTCTTCAGAGTGATTAGAGAGGATTCTGAATGGGCTTTATGCCTTTATCCACATATACAGGGAAGAATATGAAATATGCAACAATGGCAGTTTAATGTGTGATTGCAGGGTATTCCGATGCTAGCAGATTTGTCATAGAAAGGAGTAGTTGACAAATTGTGGGAGATGTAACCAACGACTTTTTCGGGTTCATGCAAAATTGCTAATGGCATTCGTAGGCTATGTTGCTCGGACTCTTCAAAAATGTCATCAGGTGTGGGTCGGATCCTTCAAAACTAGTGCATTTTCGGAGGATCCGACACGGGTGAGGCAACATATTTGGAGAGTCCGAGCAACAGCTCGTAGGTGCAATCTCTACTTGGATTAATAGAAGAACAATATTACACATCAATAAAATTGTATCTAGCCATTGGCTAGAGAATTTTTTGATTTCATCCAGTTGGCATTGTCAAAAGTAACCCTGTACCGCACACTGTCCTCTTTCACTAAGTAGTGACAGAACGAATGGGGTTATCACCTTTTGTGTAAAAGCATTTGACTTTAAAAAAATGGTTTAAGGAATTGATGACTGGTGGGACGACTATCCTATCAATGGGGACCGAGCTGTAAATTGTCCGTTAAGCTAACACTGTTGAGAAAGGATCCAAGATTTGAAATTGGTAGGTGGGTGATGGGGTGGATGCTAAAATTGCTTATCTTTTGCATGAATTGAATTCTTTGAAAGGAAAGTCTAACTTAGATAATTATTCTGAAAATGAGGAACTTGTGGGCGAAGAAATAAAAGGGAAGTTCAGACGAATGCTCATTGCCTAGGAAAATAAATCTCACAGTAAATGTCAGAAAGAAGGAGATAATAACACCAATTTCCACCAAATGACCAATTATCGCATAAAGCATAATTTAACTGGAAAAGAAATTAATGAACAAGTTTTGGAACATTGAAATTAAGTCATGAAGATATAACATAAATACAAGTGATCTTTATATAAGGAAAATGAGTATTAGATACTACCATTAGATGGTATTGTCTTTCAAAATATTAATTTGATTGAGGAAATGCTGCAATGACCATTTTGAGTGTTTGAGGAAGTGGAACAAGTTTTAAACTGTGCATCAACTGGCTGTTGGCTTTGCTCAGTTATATTAAATATTTTTATTGATAAATGAAAAAAATGAGCTGACAGATACAGAAGCTTGCTTAAGACAGGGTTCTAATAGTCAATAGTTAATGAAAGATAAAATTGGTAGAAGATAATGTGTTAATTTCTTTATCTGAAGTAATTCTATTCACAAACTACCAGCACCAAGAAAGTTACTTTATCTTTACAAAAAACATAGGACTTTAGCTCCTTTGACTATGCAGAGAGTCAGTGAAGTCAATGAAACTTTCAAAACCATGTACGTTTTTCATATATATCAAAGAAAAAGATCATAATCACCTATGTCTCTAGCTATAAAGTGCCTCTATCTTCATATTATCTATAGTTCCTATCCTCCAAACTTTTCATAATATGCTCATTATAATTGTAATAATCCAGAGGGTTTTGAGATGTCTTAGTAAGTTCTGCCATTGCCAACTGATTATATCTTCCTTCAAGGCACTTGACATGACCACTGAACACCACATATTTGTAATACAAGAACAATTTGTTTGGGGCTTCAAAACATTGTTGACACAAATAATATCTTCTACCCATGATGAAACCCCTTTTCTGTAGATTGTATTGCTAAAGATATGCCACATGTAACTAGCTAACCTGAGCAAGCCACTCAGGGGAGCAATAGATTTCAAGAACCTATTCCAGAGCTGCTGTCTATCATCCTTACCTGTAGGCTGTATCTATTAGCAGGTTGTAACAGATTAAACAGTAAAGTTGTATTCTTTATCTAACCAGTGAATCAGGTTCAGAATATAGCTCCTTTATCCTTCTAAACTATGTCCAATCAGTGTTATCAAAAGCAAAAAGCGCAAAAATTCTCTAAGGTCCGTTGGGGCTTTAAGCACAAAGCACCAATAAGGGCTTAATAAAAAAAAGGTGCAAAGGGGAAAAAAAAATACAAATATATATATATATATATATGTTTAGTCCAAAACTAATAATTATAAGCATGAACGACAAATATATGAACAAAGAAATTTAAAAAAGTTTACGACAAAGTGAAATATTAATTTCTTAGTGTCGCCTCTTCAGAAGAGGCTCATTAGCAAGGAAAAGTATGCCTTAGAACCTTGATAACTACACTGAAGCGCACATTAAGCGAACCAAAGCGCTCAACACATTTTGAACCTCGCTTCAGAGCTTAAGCGTGCCTTTGATAACACTATGTCCAATGACTTTACTTTTATGGCTTCCTTTATCACTCCCTTTAAATTATGTGCAAAAAATATCTTATCATTCACAGAACTTTCTGAAAATTTGGGTCAATCTATACACTTCTAGAACGTGGAGATTTCTTCTAAATATGATCCATCCATTTCACCTCTGCACTCTGCAATTGTAGTCTCCTTAACATATAAATCTGGAAATATTTTCTTCAAAGGGGTATTCTCTATCCACCATACTACCATTAACTAGTTTTTCTTTTGCCAGATCCTTCAGTTTCACCATACTCTGAGCTCTGCCAATAGCTGTCAACGGAGAGTAGTCCAATGTGATCCTGTGACTTGATTAGTGCACCATTAATCTGCAATATAACAATTCATCTTGATAACCACCTTGCACATTCTTGATCATTGTTGAACCTCCAGTACTTGAATGATGAGCTCTTGTGTTGTAACCCCAAGTTGTTGATACTTAGTCCCCCTTTTTCTTTCAATGCTGGTATTTCTGACAATTTTAACCAAGTCCATTTCTCTTTTTTCTTCATTCCCTTTCCATATAAAGTCTCATAAATCTGTCTAGTTTGTACTTGCTGGGTGGGGAACAATGACATGAAATGTTGAAGTTGGGATGTCGATAATATTCATGCTTTAATTCTTTATGAAAAAAGAGTTTATGAGTTAACATGAAATTGTTAGTAAAATTGGACATGTTGGTGTTAAAAGTCATGATATGACAACAATGTCAAGAAGAAACAGTCAGAGAGTACATGGCCAGGTTCACAAGAGAAAAGATCACCATCTCTAACTGCAGCAGCGAACAGGCTATTAAATATTTCTGATGACGGTGCAATAACCTATACTTGTATTGTGGATATACCATGAAATAGTAAAATAGGAATTGTGAGTAACTGATAAAACGATGCAACTTGTGGATAATGTTTCTGTTGCAACTCCCTTGGTTTGAGTTATGCAACCCTAAGCATTTCCTACCTAAGGTATCTGGAACTGATTCTGAACATACTATATTTTTGTCGGTATTAATTTTTTTTTTGAAATTGGTAACATGTATTCTTCAGCATTAAGGGTATGCTGTCCACCTCCAAAAGTGTGCTTACATAGATAGCTAATTACAATAATCCTAGGAAATCCACTATCTGTATTTCATTTACTATACATTGCTCTTTGAGCCAAAAACATAAAGTAGAAATGCATTTCCCTTTGATCTTTTGAATGGAGTTTGATCTTCCTTTGAAAATTCTCTCATTCCTTTCCTTCCATATGATCCACCATATGCAAGCTGGGACAGTTTTCCACCATCTCTTCTGGCTTTTGCTCCCTCCCCTTCTGATCCAGCAGCTCAATAGATCAGCAGTGTGCTCTGGCATTGTCCAGCTTTCCCCATCTAAGGTAATGAATAGGCACCAAACTTGAGAAGTTACCTTGCAGTGGAGGAAGAGGTGGTTGTTTGTTTCATTGGGTTCCATACAAAGAGGGCATATATGGAATCTAAATGAAATTCCTTTTTCTGTAATGCCTCGTGGGTGAGACATGTCTTCTTTACTATCAACCAAGAGAAGCATTTCACTTTAGTAGGTGCCATGCTTCTCCAAGTAGCTTTCCAAGGTCCTCTATCTCTTTCTGTCATCTCTAGAAGGCCCCTTTTGTAGACTCTGTGGACTGAGAATTTGCCATCAGTGTTGTGCCTCCACTTGATGATGTCAGGTTCATTGGTAGTCCCTGTGAAGGTTCCTATTCTGCCAAGTAGAGCAGCCACTCTTTCAACCTCCCAATCATTCAAAAACCTTCTAAAAATTAGGTTCCATCCTTGAGCTGTCCAGATGTTCTCTATTGTGTTATTTTGGTTGGTGCTGATGTTGAAAAGGCTGGGGAAAGCCTCTTGCAAAGTGCCTTGACCATTCCAGTTATCCTTCCAGAAGAAGATTTTTTGGCCATTGCCAACTTGGAAAGTAATGTCCTTCCCCCGGTTGGTCCAGAGAGACCTGATTGTCCTCCATAATCTTCTTATTGGATTCTAGTATATTTTCTATCTACTCTTGATCGTGAACAATTCTCTTCCATGTCCATCATGTTAAGATACCCTTGCCATCGTTTACATCACTGGTCATTACATCCTGACAGTTTCATTTTCTTTATTATTTTTCTTTCATTTCCCAACATATTCTTCGTTCTTGTTTTAATCCATCTTCATGCCCATATTTCAGCATCCGGCCTTGCCACTAGACTCCCAAAATTAAAGTCGTTTACTAGTCTCTTTTGCTGGGATTAAATGTTTCCCTTTCTTGTTCCAGATAAGACAGAATGTATTTATGATTCCCAGAAGAAATTAAAAATATGAGGGAGGAGAAAGTATTAATAGCATATTTTGCCTAAGTTACTGAATTGGATGCTTCAAATTTCTTGGTTACTGTATCTCTTGTCTTGTTTCATAGTGGTATTTGGAATGGTTTAATGAGATTGAACTAGTGTTCAGAGTCTGAGCTGGAAAATCTTAGAAAATCAAAGTTCAAACTGTCTTTCAGTTGCTTCTCAGGTCGTTAATGATATTAAGGTTCTAGGAGATTAAGGTCTTGGGGTCGGTTTTGTATTTTTCAGTGGTTCCAGGATATTTATCACTATAGATACTCTCAGCATGCCCGATTCTCAACATTTATTTACTTATGGTACATTCATAGTGCTCAGATGTTACTATTTTGTAGATTCTCTAGAGACCATGAAATGTGCTGGGTTTTTGCTAATATATATATGGTATGTTGTCTTTATCAGTTAAGACTAAAGTTCATTTGTATTTGTTTCTTTCTAGATTGGTGCAAACAATGGACTACTCTGTCATAGTGTTTGATACAGCCCCAACTGGACATACTCTACGGTTATTACAATTCCCATCAACACTAGAGAAGGGGCTTGCCAAAGTGATGAGTTTGAGGAATAAATTTGGTGGCGTTATAAGTCAGGTAAATCCCTCCTCCCTGCCCGGAAAAATTTCTTTTTCTACTTTCCCCCTTTAAGCTTCTAATGTTATGATTTGAGGGAGGGGTGGGGAGGTTGCTACTTTTACAACGGAAGGATGATTTGGAATGTTTCAGAAAAGATAATTCATCTTCATCTGCCAGCTTGAATTTACTAAAAGATTACCTGTCTATTGCAGATGAGTCGTATCTTTGGAGTCGACACTGAATTTGGTGAGGACGCGATCCTAGGCAAACTTGAAGGAATGAAAGATATAATTGAACAAGTGAACAGACAGTTCAAGGATCCAGTAAGATTTTTACCTTGAAATGGTCATCCTTATAATGACAAAGTTGATTTTATGTTGTTATTGCTGGACCATAGTGTTATAAATTAGTAAAGTTCGGAGAATCTTCTTTTTGGACCTGGGAAAACTGTTAATAAGTTTGAATAAGAAGCATCAACAAAATCAGGAAGCTGTGGTAGAATATCTATTAGAGGAGCTGAATTACTTATATGTCTTGTGTTTTAGTGGAAGTAGTGACGCATAATATCTCGTTTCGATGAGACATTAGCAGTTAGCACTAGAACTCCGTATGACTGAGCATTCATACCTTTTTCTTTGCATTTATTATACTCCTGCTCACAAACTCCAACCCACCCCAACCTCAACCGCTCCCCCCCCCCCCAACAATCTCAGAAAAACCCACCTAATGTAGCTTTCTTTTCAGTCTGTTGTTTTGGTGAATGGGGACAGCTTTCAATTACTACCAAAAATGTTCACTGGATTTTGGAATATATTGACAGCCTGCATTTTTAGCCGTTTTTTTTTTCTTCAAACAATGCTCTCTTGGGAAATGGGACACAATTCCGAACTCTCTCCCTTTCACTTTGCTCCGGCGAGCTTCTTTTCTGATGATTCTTTATATCAGTTTGATTATGGAAGAGAAAATCTTCTTTATTTCTGGTGATAGAGTCCTTCGAGGTAATTGGTTTCAACGATGACTTATGATAGGAGGAAATCTTCTTTGTGTCTGGTGATAAGTCCTTCGAGGATAGTTGGTTTCTGCTATAGAGCGCATTTGGAGATTTACAACTTAAAAAAAAAATAGATGAAGAGAACTTGCATAAGCAAGCTTCGGTGTAGAACTGGGGATCGTTTTAGGAGATGGGAAAGGGAAATTCAAGTATGTATATACCGAGTACTAAAGAATTTCAACAACTTTTGTCGTTATGTGAGAATTGGATCTTGGTTGGGGAAGAGGAAATCTGCAACTATTATCCCAGACCCAAAGAGCATTTAAAGCAGGAATGGTGAGACAGTTGATAAAATCGTTTGCTGCTTTGGTAATCAGGGATACAATCTCGCCAACCTTGGAACAGTCATATGCCGATGGAAAAAGAATCCATCAATGGCCAGACAGGTTAAGACATACAGCTAAAGTAGTTTCTAACTGAATAATGATCACTAGTAGAATTAGTTGATTTTATAGGAAACTTGTAAAGAATACCCATCCGGGTGTGTCCACCTCTCTGATACCATGTGAGAAATATAGGAGAAAAATATTATTGAATTGTGTATCTACATTATTTCACTTAAGCCCTATTATAGACACTACATTACAATCCTTGGATGGATTCTGTATACTATTTATGTTTCTATTCCTATTTTAACACCATCAATGGAACCATGTACTTCATCAAAAATAGAAAAGAACTTGACAGCTTTCGCATGAATGTCACCAAGTAATGGGATTAAGGAGAAGTCGTGCATTTCTTCCATCTGCTGCTGCTGGTCTTGCTGTTAAAAAGATTGCTTCACAATTCTTGAAAATCATCGGTAGAATTTAGAAGTACTCATCACAGATATATAAGTTGCATACTTGCAGAAAACTGAGCTAAGTAACTGATGTGCTGTCTACTTCAATTCTTTCCCTCGCAAAAACTTACATTTTCTCAGAAAATGAGTTTGAACAATTCATTAGTGGTCTTAGCAACTATTTATCTGAGCAGTTTCATTTTGGTAAAAAAACTAAAATACACAATGCATTCTACCTGTTTGGTTTGAGTGTGGAGGTGGAGGAGTCTGTCGATGATGCCTGTTGATCCATTTATTTGTTTTTTTCATCTTATTTAGATTTCTGAGTACCTACTACTAGCCTGGCCAAGGCAGGGGAAAGTTCCTTACAGATAGTCTTACTGATATGGCTGAATACATTTCCTCTTTTCTTTGTTTTCGTGAACCTTTTAGTGTACTTCTCAAGTTCTTCTGATCTTTAATGCCACTTTTTTTTAACAGGACTTGACGACATTCGTTTGTGTTTGCATTCCGGAATTCCTCTCTCTATATGAGACTGAAAGGCTTGTTCAGGAACTCACTAAATTCGAGATTGATACACATAACATTATAATTAACCAAGTGCTTTTTGATGAAGAAGGTACGAGTCTCGAATGTTTCTTGTACATAATATTAATTCCTTATAGTTTCTTTTCAATTGTGTTTGGTCTTGTCTGTGTCACTCTTGTTTTCTGTGAGAGAAAACTAACTCTTGGAATCTGCATCTGTCTTTAGTTGTTGAATCCAAGCTGCTGAAGGCTAGAATGCGGATGCAACAAAAGTACTTGGACCAATTCTACATGTTATATGACGACTTCAATATTACCAAGCTGCCTTTGCTGCCACAAGAGGTTTGAAGATGGCTTTGCATATATTCTGATATCCCTCCACCCAAAGCCCCCGACATAACATGACTTCTTTATTCACGGGAAGAACTCCTAAATTTTCTTAACTTTTCAAGAACCAAAGTTTTGCTAGTCTGATAAGTGATGTGCTATGTGCTCTAATAGGTTTGTGGTGTTGAAGCGCTGAAAGTGTTTTCACATAACTTTCTGACACCGTATCAACCTTCACTTCTTCGAGGTTCAGTGGAAGAGCTGGAAATGAGAATAGCCACACTGAAAGAACAGTTGAAAGATGCCGAAGAAGAACTGGAAAAACTTAGAGCAGGCCAACAAGAAAGTATAATGTAGAAAGACTTGGCGGACGGAGGGCACTATGTTGCCTTCACTTTTTCTTTATCCTTTTTTAGGAAACAGTGACATCTGAAAAAATATATGTTTTTCTTTTTTGTAGAACCTTTTTCATTCTTTTAGTTCATTTGTACCTTCAAGAAGACAATAAATGAGGTTTATAATAGTATTCATGAAGTAAACTTGAACACACCATTATAGTGTATTTTCAAGTGGACTTTGATAAATGTTAGCGATTATCAGTGAGTCTTGACGTGGTGCATTCAACAGGTTTAAGTTTCATTGGAAGTGTGGACTAAGGAAAGACTTAACGCCTCAATGTTTGCACTTAACGAATTTTTTTAATTTTAGTTATTTAGATCTCCAAAGTATTAAGTCAATGTATTTTTTAGGTTTGGATCTTAATCATGTCAATCATAATTATGAAGTGCGTTTATTTTTTAGTATAAATTTTAGGAATTCCATAGTTTTAATATGAAATTACAATCTATCCCTATTTAGTTTGTAATTACATTAATCCCTGAAAAAGAAACACAATCCGGATACATAAAAAAATATACGTTATATATTTTGTTGTTGTGCTTTAAATGGAAAATAAAACGGAAAATCAAAAATTAAATCCCCTAATTCACGCTAATCAGTTTCATCCTTAATGTCAATCATAGAAATGCGATTCCTAAAATAACAACCAAATCATAATTCAAAAATTCAAATCCTGTTCGTCTTGTTCCCTTTTTCAACGAAGAAATTTTCGAGTCAGAATCAATTTTTTGTTGTGAGTTTGATCAGATACATAATGAATATCTCAATTTTGTTGAGGCATTCAGGAGTATGGGAGAGTGAGGTTAGATATGAAAGATACAAGAGTGATGAGATAGTGGTAGGTGAAAATATTTCCTTCATGAATCTTGTTTCAGCCGTTGCGGCTGAGTTGAATATTGATGAGTCAAGAAAAAAAAATTGAAATCCGATACATTGTAGAAGGAAACTCCTCTCCACATTGAAATCTGATACATTGTAGAAGGAAACTCCTCTCCACATTGAAATCCGATACATTGTAGAAGTAAACTCCTATCCATTGAGTATAAGGATTGATATGGGGGTAAAACTATACATAGAGGTGAAGAAACGCGAGGTTGGATTTGGTATGTACCCCTCTGTGTTGATACAACTGATAAGGATGTTGACGAGATAGAAAATTTTGATGTGTCGACTGGTGCAATTGTATGTGTTGAAGGTGCTGAAAAGGATACACACGCTCTCAATTTGGTGGAATAAAAAAATGGTGATTCGTGTTATATATCACAGATGGAGGTAACAAATTACATATATGATACACACAGTACGGACGTGAAGGTGAATCAATTGTACAAGGATAAAGACACTCTAGTATCTTTGATGGCAAAATACAAAATAAAACATGGCTTCAATTTTCGAGTTAAAAGATCTGATAACAAAAGATATGCAACTCATTTTTCAGTCATGAATTTGTATTTTGGTGAATCAATCATGATACATTATTTGCTATAAGGGCGATACATTAAATGTTTGGCGTATATATTTTGAGTTATCAGATTTGTAAGTTACAATATTGTTAGTATAAAGTATCAGATATATGTGACACTCCTCATTTTTGGATGTTTGAATTTATGTATGCGTAACAAAATCTTGATACATTATTGCACTAAACTTGATACTTTTATGATTTGATGTATATTTACTATTTAATGTGTTTTTGTATCTATGAGTCGGTGTAATATTACTATAACGTATCGAAAATATTTGAACTTCTTTCTTTTATATGCTAATGTATCAATATATGAATGTTTTCATTAATGTATCATTGTATTTTGGTGAATGAATAATGATACATTATCGGCTAAAAGGTTGATACATTAAATTTGTGACATATATATTTTGATGTATCAGATCCGTGAGTTAGTGTATTGTTATTATAAAGTAACTGATACATGTAACCCTCCTTTTTTGGATGTTTGACTTTATATATGTGTATAATAATCATGATACATTATTGCATTCCACTTGATACAATTATGATTTGATGAATATTCCATGGTTAATATGTTTTTGTAGCTTTGTGTCAATGTAATATTATTATAAAGTATTAGATATATTTCCCTTTTTTTTATTTTATAATATGTTAATGTATTAGTACATTAATTTTTCACTAATGTATCATTGTGTAAAGAACATATTGTTTTAATGTATATGTTAGACATTTTACTAATGTCTCTGAAAAAATTGCAGCTATGTATTATTATGTTCATCGGATGATTGTTCTTGGAGATTGAGTGCATTTGTTAGGAAGAAATCAGATTTATTCAAAGTGAGGTACTTCAATAGTGAGTATACATGTCTGTTAATGGATAGAGTATTAATAAAGGTTCAAGCTACATTTGGATTTATTTGTGGGTGACAACGCCTAAACTGGTCTATCATATCTATCATAAAAGAATTCATACTCCAAATGATGTAATTGATGACATTAGAGCACTGTATGAGATTGATATTTCATACCAGAAAGCATGGCGTGCTAAGGAGTGTGCGCTAGAGATGATAGGGGTAAATCTGCGAATGGATATGGACAGTTGCCTAAATACATATATATGTTGGAAACTGTGTATCCATATTCTTATATATGGATGCATAAGTCGGAGCAAAATCAGTTCATGTATCTGTTCATAGCATTAAGGCCATTAATGAGGGGGTTTGATTTCTATAGACCAGTAGTTGTTGTTGACGGTACACATCTTGGTGGGGCTTACAATGAACTTTTATATCAAGTACGCTTGATGGTGCAAGTATGATATTGTATTAGAATTTATAATTTTTTTGTCTCATAACAATGATTGATTGTATTTGATACTTTATATATTAATAGTTGTGTATCTAGAAATTAACAAACCTGAGTAGGATGCATATTGCAATTAGCTTATGGAGTGGTGGACACTGAAAATGATTGTTCATGGACATGATTCTTTCAAAAGTTTAAAAGTGCATTTGGGGAGAGGGAAAAATGTGTGTTATATCATATAGAAATGAAAGCATAATGAAGAGTGTAAGTACTGTTTTTTCAGATGTTCCTCATTTTGCATGCATATGGTACCTTTGAAAAAATGTTTGTTCAAACTTCATGAGAAGCACAAACATACTAAGTGATGTGTTCTATTCAATGGTTAAGGCTTATAGAAAAGAGGATTTTGACAAATTGATGGCTAAAGTCGTTAAAATTGACAATCGGATTAAGATGTATCTTGAGGATGCTGGTTAGGAAAAGTGGTCAAGATTTCATGCAACAGTAAACATGGGAGAGAATGATGACTTCTAACATAGTGGAATGTATCAATGGTTTCCTTGTTGAGGTGCGACAACTACCTATAATAAACTCTTTTGGAAGAAGTCAGAATTCTATTCGGTTCTTGGAACTCTAAAAATAGAGAAATAGCATCCTATACAAAGGAAACATTAGGGAGGAGATTTGAAGAGTTGTTGATTCTAAACTCTTCTAAAATGTTCAAAAATGAAGGTATGTATCAATATATAAACTATCTGGAATTGATTGTCGTTTGACTGTTGTGAGCATAAAATTGATTTAATTGATATGTGGTTTGTGTGTTAATGTTACCAGGTTGTACAATCTACTGAATTTATTTATTCAGTGTATGAATGTGAGCAAAGATACATTGTTTGTCTTGAGAGAAAAATCTTTAACTGTGGGAGATTTCAGCTAGACGAGATACCTTGTGCGCACACATTTGATGTTTTGAAGAAGAAAAATATTATAGATATACATCCCTACTGCTCATATTATTATAAGCCAGCTACATTAGCAAACACGTATGAAGTTCTGATGGTTCCAATGCCGGATAAAGAGGATTGGTCAGCACCGGAGATTGCTTTGGAAGAAATCGTCTTGCCACCTAGATACAAAAGAATAACTGAACGACCAAGGAAAAGAAGGAAGAAAAATCCAGATTAAAAGATAAGCACAAACACAAACCGTTGTGGACAGGAAGGTTACAATCGAAGAACTTGTACTTTCTTTCCGAAAGAAGATTGACATACTTCTTTGTTGGGGATACTGCTATGTTTCAGATACATTATTTTAAGATTACATGTTTTTAATTTTTTTGCTTTTTTCACTTTTACCTTGATAAAACATTACAATCTACTATTAGCCAGTGAAATTTCGTTACAATAATTTGAAATGTTAAGATTTTCAACCTTGTGTTTAGTTTTATAACATATTATGTTTCAAATACTTGTTTAAATAATGTATCATTACCTATTTGATAATAATGTACAATATATTGTGTTTGTGGGGATTGTACCAATCAATATATTTTCAGATACATTTTTATATAATGTATCTTAAGTTAATTGAATAATGATGTATCTTATAAAATAATGTTGTTAAAAATATAAGTATGTAAAATGAAATAAGAAGTATCGATAAATGAATCACAATAAGTAGTAATTAATTTGTCATTGTGATTGGATAAATGAATGAGCCAATAACAAATTACAATAAATTGACCAAAATTATCAGCATGAACGAGTGTCAAAGTATTATTAGCTCCTACCAGAAGTAATGAGAATAAATGTTGTTGTGTGTTTATGAATTAATGAATTATCAGCTCCTACCAGAAGTAATGAGAATAAATGTTGTTGTGTTTATGAATTAATGAATCTGATACATAAAGGTGATCCAATTTTTGTATCAAATTATATACGACAAGTGTGTACATCAATCCAGTTCCTCAATAACAGCTGAGAATATTGAAAGTTGATGTCAAAATAAATAAGTTTTTAGAGAAACACTAATGCTTGGGTACAAACATTTGAAAACAATATGAAAAATTTAAAGCTAGAGTTAATGTATCTAAAAAATAATAACATTGTAAAAAAGTGTCTAACAACTGATAGATAAACTCTAATCAACATTGACCAAATCTTCTTGAGCTGGTTCTCTTGAATGACTTTTAGGCCTTGTTGGATCATCATTTTTACAAACGTATCCTGAATTAGCCTTTTCAGTATCATATTTTCATAATAGGGCTCCATATCGTGTACGAAGGTATTTTGAATGGAAACCATTTTTTGAAATAGGATCCCATCGCTAAGGAACTCAAAAAAGACAACTACAAACATTCTGCAGTCCCTTCAAAAATGAGGAATATACATTATAAAGAGAAAGAATATACATTGTAATTCAAAGCGAAAATGTGATAATACTTACAAGCTATCGCTTTCTTATTGCATAATGTCTTGTACGAATTCAACTTGAAATTCATGTTGTGGTCCCAAAAGCATGCCAGTTTGACTGTCCTTGTAAGCATCCAATGATGACCAGTCGGTTCGCTCAGGTTGATCGAAAAAGCCACTGTCATGAAGGTAAGATGGCAGCATTGTCGCTAACTTTTTTATCTCACCAGACGACACTTTTATTCTTGTACTCAATGATGAATCGTATATGCGTATGATCCTCTCTTTTAAAGAAACAACAACCAACACCCAATGGAACTTACCATTTGAGTTCACCAAAATGTATACATCATCAACTAGATGCCACGGTAATTCAGTCGAGATGAAAAATCCTTTGATTATATTTTTAATTGACCTCTCGAATTCAGATACAACAGCTCCGCGCGCCATTTTCTCTTGCGTACTTAAATTATCATTAGGAGGGCTGCAGTAGTACCTTATGTGTGCATCATTGATATCTTGAATAAGCAATTAAGTGTGGTGAATCTGTATTGATTGGGGCTGTGTAATTTTGACTTCTTCCTTAAGTAGTAAAAAACTACATCGATGTGCTGTACCATAAATGAAAAATAACACAAAATGTTAGTCAATATGATAGAGCGCAACAATCACACGTTAATATAATGTATATGATAAGATTTGAGTTTGTATCATTATATAAACTATGTTGATACAAAACATCAATGTATCGTAGATATATTAATAATGTATCTTTCTATTGTACCTTATCTGTCCAACATTTTTTTGGCTAAGATATGGCATAAAACCAATTTTTATCCCTCATAAAAGCAACTACAAAGTCCATGTGTTCAAATCCAAATGAAGTTGATTTGGATCTGTATTTATCATCCTTTGGTTCCCCCCCCCCTCCTTTCTCTCTCTCTCTCTATATATATACATATATATTATAAGTTAATACAAGTGAAAACGGTCCGATATTTTGCTATATAGAAATATTAAAGTGTTACTTACTTGTTTTCATGAGTTTTAAGGAGGCCTTTAGAAATTCACTTAGAATATTCGTCCAATAAATTTGACGGAGGTTGGTAAGAAATATCACATCCATCAAATGGGGAGCTCGAACGAACTTCTTCTTCAAACTTTTGTTTTCCTTTGTCACTAGAGCCAAATTCAGTCAAATAGGGTGATTGAAAAATCTTTGATGGCATCCTATTTTGTTGAACAGGGGTCTCTGATTGTTCATACACGACCATTTTATTGCTCGATATTTTCATGGATAACTTACTGTCCGGCACTGATTGATGTATTTTGGTTAATGAACTTGACTTGACAACACTCAATGGTTGACCATTCAAAAGAGTTTGAAGGTCAGAAATAAGTGTCTATAGCTTCTTGGGTTCCAGAAGAAATAGATGTCATTGTGGTAGAATCCTATATTGTTAAAGCAATAATAAGAAAATTGTATCATTCAATAACCAACAAACAAGCGACGAATATATTTAGAATTTATTGATGTATCAATGTTTACTGGCACTTTGTTTGGAAATGGGATGTTATGTTGCAATTTATCAGCAACATCTTGATCTACAGTTGCTTGTTCAGTTTTTTGGGTGCCAACTTCTACTACATCATCCTGGTCAGTTATAACAATTTTTTTTGTTATAACGCTACAATAAATGTAAACTTATACTTACAATAACTTTCTTGGATACATCCTCACCAGCTCTTTGATCCTTTTATGTATCAACAAACTATGAATAATAGTACTTAAGTCGAATACTAATGTATCACAAGCTGGAACAAATACTACATTATTTGTGAATGGTACATTAAATGAGTAAACTAATAGATTTATATGTAAACTTGTACTTACAGTAACTTCCTTGGATACATCCTCACTAGCTCTTTGATCCTTTAATGTATCAAATAAATATGAATAATAGTACTCAAGTCAAATAATAATGTATCAAAAATTGGAACTTATACTACATCATTTGTGAATGATACATTAAATGGGTTAACTATGTCATATACATAAACTTATACTTGCAATAACTTTCTTAGATACATTTCATGATCTCCTGTGGATGGAGGTTCTAATACATCCTCACTACCTCTTTTATCCTTTAATGTATCAATATTCTATGTAGATTAGTACATCAATCAAATAATAATGATTCAACAATTGAAACTAATACTACATTATTTATGAATAGGAAATTTTTGAAGTTTAAACATAATGTAGCTAATACACTTATGAATGTATCACAAAATTCTGACTATTATTGGATGATTAAATAATGTATCAACAAGTGTTAGATACTTTAATGAATAATTGATACTTTAATGAATGTATCTGATTCTTACCTCTCTGGCCTCGTGTTGTTGTACGTGTGTTTGTTCTTCAGCCTCTACATCAGCATTATCAACGAGGTTGTTGTTGACAAACTCCATATCAATTGGAGATCTTGGTTGTTCAACAAATTGATTAGTAGTTTGGGGTTGATTCACATTGTCTTCTTTGATTAACTCTTCCTCCAGATTGGAATCGATCTGACAACAATTTTCTTCAAGCAAAAAAAAATACCACATAATAAAAAAATAGCTTTACAAATAGTAAAAATTTAGTAAATAACAACTACCTTTCATTTTAGCTTGCGGAACTGCTTTCATCAGAACTGTGTGATTATTTTTTATTAAGACTTGAATATCATCAAACTTTTTTTCCACCTTTAAAAATACTTACATAAGTTAATAATGATTTACTGTAGAATAATTCAGAATTCATTAATAATTATGAGAATCACTTCAATATTCCTTTAGATATTGCTTAACTTCTTTGATATCTAAAATATCTTTCTTTTCTTTAGGATCAGATGAAAGACCATGGAGATCGGAAACATTATCAACAAAATATGGAATAGAGAATGACTCTTTTTGTATCACGGAGGATTGCTCTGATTGTTCCATTGCACTACTCTTTAGTTTGGCCAAATCAACTGTCACGCCCCGAGGCTTTCCCTTTGACGTAAACACGGGACCTAGGATCACGAGTGACCCCAAGCTAACTCTGAGCTGGCATATCATTAGCATACTAGATAAACTGAAGTAAGAAATACTGTGTGGAAGCTTTAAACACGATATAAACTAAAATGGGGAATAATCAATACTGTCCGAATATATAAACTAGAGTTTAATAACAACTCAAAGATCAAATTCAAAGCTAAAACTGAATCTAACTATGTCTGGAATAAGCCTCTAATTGACTAGAGATACTGAGACATGCCCCCAGCTAACTCTAGCAAAACTGAAACTGAAAGACTCAAAGTAAAGGAAAACATGTCTATCGTCCTCGAAGAATGGGGACTCATCACTGCTAATGCTGAATATTGATCGGGAACCGATCTACATGCGATATGAATGTTGAGGACATGAACCTACATCACGAGAAGATGTAGTTCAGAGTATGCGTCATTACTTGAAAGGTATTGAGCATGCATGATAGGATATAACTAAACAAATATATAACTGAACCAAGCATACTGAGCATTGATATAATCTAAACATGATGGAAATTACTCAAATATACTGAATATGAACTAATTGAATGGAATGACCAAGTAAATAACATGCTCGAATTGAATACGAAATATAACTAAAAACCTGGTCAAATGCACTAGAGTCTGACTGTGGGAGCTACTAATAACCGACATTACACCACGTGAGCTAAACGTGGAGTCCAATGTATACGCCCCATCGAGAGGACCCAATATACCTTGTCAGGGGTATAAAGTCATGACTTGCGTGATCACTAAAAATGATGCCCAATAGAGGGGACTTATATTCCTACGGGGGCACATAGTTCTGGGACTATGAGGATGACTGACCCTAGTCCAACTCGATGTTAATTCTACTCCCAACTAGAATGTATACAATACACATAACTGACATAAACTGGATAGATCATTATTCTGACATGCTTATTAAAAATGCAACATTTAGTACTGATAATGAAACATTTGAAAATTGAGGCATGTATATCTGTTTATCTGTCCTAGCTAGTGTGATTCATGAACTAAACAAATTTGCACAATTAGGGTTCTGAGTTTTATGCAAGAATCTACGCAAAACGTTACTAAGACATGATAATCTGATTAAGAACGTTACAACAACTAAATCATAACAATTTTCCTGAAATTCTAGAATCCCTAGGTCTAAGCAATGTTTAGGAATCAAGATTCTGACTGATTTCTAGGGACCTAGTGGATGAAAGGAATCAACCAGTGAAATCTCACATACCCGGTGACGAAATCTACTGAGAAATCCTTTGATTTCGGGCTGAAACTTGAAAGAAACCTGCTGGTTGTTCTTGGGAAAACTGGCGCCTCTTTCTTCTTCTATTGCTCTAAGTTTGAATTATTTTGGTGAATGATTCGCTTAGGGTAAGTTATGACTAAGTTACTAGGCTCAAACTAACCAAAACTATGTAGATTAAGTGTCCAACGCATAGGGGAAAAGACCAAAATGACCCCACTTAAAATCTGATGGGGTCCGACCACGGACGCAACGACGGCCCGTCACAAAGACCACGGTCCATCGTATGGGTCGTGGTCTGATGGCCAGTAGCTACAGGTTCTTGGCCCTTCCCTCTATGGTCCACTTCACAGACCGTGTGAAGGATCACAGATCGTAAAGGTCACTGTGGTCCTTCACTTGGGCTAGGGGCCTACTGGTTTGACTTCACGGAAGCCACCACGGTCCGTCATCAAGACCACAGCCCGTGAAGGGCTTCGTGGTCTGATGTCTGAGCCTGGTGAGTTCTGCCTGGATTCCATGAGCCTCCCTACGACTCGTGTGGTGGTCCACGACCCGTGAAGGGTCTCGTGGTCCACCACTTTTGGTTGGGTATGAACCTCAGACATTTCGACGGACCGTGGTTCCTTTCATGGTCCGTGAACCCTGTCGTGGTTCACCTATTTTTCTGTTGTTCTGGTCTGATAAGTTCTGAGGAGTTACATCAACTTTTTTTCTTCTCTTCGGGGGTGGTGTAGATTAGGTACTAGGTTCTAGTTCTCCTTACAATCTGATCAGGTGGTTTTGAAGATAAAATTGATATATCTTGTGTAGGTTTATCAGTAGACGTAGAATGTTCAGAATAAGAGACATCCATATTGTCCTGCAAATCAAGTTTCTCTTATTCCTCATGAGTCGGTTGTATATTTGTACATGCATTCGAAATCAAATTTTTAAAGTCAGCATAACAAGAATATTTGCAACTTGAGATATATAAAAATGTCTGTTATCTCAGTAAAAATACTAGGCATAAACATTTCAAATTTGGGCTTAACACCAACAACTCGCCAGTTGAGTATCCTTGGGATGTAGTCTCCCTCTTTGACAACAATTTCATTGTTGACAACTGATGCACATTCATATACCCACACATTTAGAGCATAGGGCATGCCACCTAAACAATACAATTGTTTTACTTTGGTTCTCTCTTGCCTCCATGAGTGCATTAACCAGGAAAATGCACGTTCTTCCTAAGAAAAATGTCCATATCTACCATCATGAAGTCGTTAACATGGATAGATGCATTAGGTAGTTGTGAGAGAACAAATGAGTTGATGAAGTAGAGAATTCACATTTGGAAAGCATCCCGAGTGTTGTTCCAATTACCTTGTAGAAAACATTGAACAAATCGTCCCTTGCTCACACCATTATACTTTACTAAATCAGGAAAATATCTTTGAACAAGGCTGCTCTTAGTAGAATCTGGATATTTAAAGTCATCGGGATTGGCTGTGCATTTCAGTCCGGTTATTATTGCGAATTCTTTTATAGTGAAACGCAATATATTCTCATTTGCATGCCGAATATGGATCTCATTAATGTTATCCTGCTCAATCTCAAGAAGCAACAAGTATTTTGATATTTGACCTTGATAGTTGCAAGTATGAATGTCTAGATATGGCCCAAAAATAGAATTTTTAAACAACTCGAAAGCCTCGACACCCATGTACCGATTCAAATCTTTTATAAATTCAATGTTGTATGTTGGACCAAACTTCAAAGAGTAGGTTGAGATGTATTTGATCACATACTTCATAGACTGTAATGGACAAAAAATAACAGAATATTATGCAAAAATAACAACATGCTAATAATGAAATAAAAAAAAAACCTATTACACATGATACACTAATTGCCAACATTTTATACATGATACACTAAATGTCAACACTTTAATTTGATACAAATAAATCACTAGACTTATACATGATACGAAAAACTGACCAACATGTAAATATGATACACTTTAGTAAAATTTTAAATCATGAACTTATTAAACCATTTGAAAATAATGTATCTTTTATATATAACTAATACAATAATTAATATGAAACTACTATATTAGATACACATACAGATAAACGAATCTTTAATGATACATTATTGACTGTTATTTTGTGTCAAATGTCGTGAGATCTACTGACTGATACAGAACTAATAATACTATAATACTTGATACAAAATAAATTATAACTTGATTTACTTAGAGTTAGTGTATCAACTGATTACAGATAATACTGATACATTAAACTACGAAATCTCAATTTGTTCATCTATGTATCATAAATTGATTAACTAACAAAACAAATTTCAAAAATCGAAAGAAGAAGATCAAAAACCTAACCTTAGGTAATGAAGGTCGAGAAATTGCAGGAGCAAATTTTTTATCCCTTTTTTGGGGGTTTTATGAACCTGCGCTTTTGAAGATGAAGGACTGTCCTTTTTCAACTTCCCAACTTTTACCTTCGCCATTAATAATGGATCGTGAAGCTTTTTGGGTCTGTTTTCAGCCCAATCAATATCTTCATAATCATAAATACGCCTAGTGTTAGTTGATGGTGCGTCATCCATTTGATTCAACAATTAGAAGAAGAACAAAAAAAATAAAAAATAAAGTCACAAAACGATTTCAAGAGATGAAAAACTACCGATTTCAGTTTAGATTAGGTTTGACAGAGAGAGACTTGATTTTGAAAATTGATAGAGAAATTAACTGTCGAGATAATGGAGAGAAGATTAAGGAGAGAAATTACGAAGTGATAAACTTTGATTTTTGAAGTTGAGATTTATGTATCCGACAATTTAGATTTAGGAGTAAAATAAGGGATTTTAGAAGTTTTTAGAAATAGGAGGGAATATTGGAAATTAGGAAACCATAAGATGTGTATATTGATAATTTTACCTATTTGTTTATTATATAACCATTTAATGAGTCTTGTATAAATTTGAATCACTAAGTTATGTAATAAGGTTTTAATATTGTTGGGATGTCTATTTAAATAAATATCTACTAAGATGACAGTTTGCCAATTTCATTTATCCACTGACATGTATCACCAACCACCCACAACTATTATTGTTGCCAATCATTACAATCAACCATTATTATCACTAGTCACATTTATAATCATCACCAACCATCATTACTACAATAATAACCAATTACAACTGACAATCACCACTTGCCAACTAACCACCAAAATCCACCACCACAATTAGCTACCATTTCGTATGCTATAACTATTGCTCCCCAGTATACACGCAGGTGTACGCGGACGCGCAAGTAATATAAATTCTTTAAGAAACGAGTTATCGTTCCCAAGGGACTTATGATCAATTTATATTTAACACTTAGTTCTACAAATAAAAGTAAAAGTAACCTTTTCAAGAGTTGATGATTGATTGTTAACTACTACTAATTATGAACTAAATAAACCTAACTAAATGTGAACGACTTTAAGATGATGTTTCAAGCAAGTAAAAAGAAATTTCAGGGTTGCAGCATATACTGAATATCCTGTATCATATTATTGGCTTAGAATTAATTTCAGTTGTCAAGTTACTGGTTTATAGGGTTAATTGTATGAGTCGGGCTACACACCTCTAGTCGCCTACTCCATTTAGCTATCTAACTACATCGTTGAGAGGGGATAAATAGACTAACTGGCGAGCATTTATATTTCATCCTATTTCGTAACTAAGCAAGTTGTTCATCCGGGCGTCACTCCTAAACACAAATCACCTCAATCAAATGGGTCGATCGAGCTCTCTATATTCTCTGGTCTATCTAATCCCGCCTCTCTCAATTTTAAGATTAGACAATATATTTATCTCTAGATGGCCAGTCAAGAAATACTAAAACAAGAATATAGAAATAACTTATAATGACAACCAAGAATTAAATCATAAACCTTAAATATTCAACATTCGATTCGTAGCTACAGCCCCAGAACAAGGGCGTTTAGCCACTCATGCTATTGGAAAACCATAAAATACAATTGTTCATACGATTTCCGAAAAATAGAAGAGTTTAGAAGATCAAAACCTATTATAAAAGACGAATCTTGCTCTTTCACACCAAAATAATGTAGAACCCTAACAATAGAGCCCTAAAGGTCTATTTATAATAGTTAGGAACAATAGAGTCGAATTCTACTTCAACTAGGAGTCCTTTTTAAATCAACTTTGGCCAAAACTCCGCACAAGACTGGGGCTTCGCGCCCAAAGCGCGCCTGGAAGGCTGGCGCACCGCACTGCCAGTGCGCCTAAATGTAGCCTCAGTCAACTGGAGCTTGGCGCGTCGCGCCCTTGATTCGCCAGTGGTGCTGGGGCGCCGCGCCTGATCTTTGCTCCTGGCGTCGCTTTTCATCTTTAACTCTTGTTTCTTCCTTGACTCAATCACTTCCCTTAGGAACCCTGCAAAATTGCTAATCATGTATGTTAGTATGCAATCATCGCAATCTTAAGCTAAAATATGCTAGTTAGATTAGTGAATGTCCTAAAACTTACGTTAAAGATTGGTAATTTGTAGTAATTGGGCATATTTATATGCCCAAGATCACCACCCCACACTTAAACATTTGTTAGTCCTCTAACAAACTCTATCTTATCAAATCATACTCTTAAACCTTGGACTCCTCACCTCGCTTTACAATCGGCCAAACACATTTAATATGATCTTGAGGCACACACTATATGCAATAATTTCAACTCTTTCTTATAGTCTACCAATCAACAATTCACAACCTCGATGAATGACTCTTCTCAAATAATTCCGGGCTAATGCAATATCATAGAGACAAGACAAACAAGATTAAGCACCAAACATGTTTCGTGAATGCCCTCACCACTTTAAGTATAGCCTTTCTTTCACACCAACAACAATGCATTCCAATCATAATGCTATATTTTTTTTTATAAAATTCACTCTCACACTCACAAATGAAGTTTTCACATATCCTAATATGCCATAAGTTTTCCCCTGGTGTACTTTAATTTTCACAAAGTGTTACTCATAGAATCAAGAGGACTTTCATTCTGTTGTAATATCGGCTTTAGGTAAGGGAGGATACATTTGGGTAAAATTAGTGACTTATCATTCCTAATGCACATGTTTTGTTTTCCTTGCTAACATTCACAACTCTTTCTTCCCCTTTGATTTCCCCATTAGATGTTTTCCAATTGAATTTAACACCTTGCCTTCACTTTCATTTGAGCCCTTTTTTGCACACACCCTTTTTTCTCTCCTCTTTATTTATATAAAAAAAATTATTTTATTTTTTTCGGATTAGCCACCTTTGACTTAGGCATTTTAGCTTTGGTCGAAGTGCATAATGTCCCAAGGGACCAGGGCCAATCACAAACTTTTAGGACTTATGGGGTATCATTTGTCTACCTCTTTCTTTCTTCTCCACAAAACCAAGCATTTCCATCCTATCCATTTTAACCAAAGTTATCATTTTCTTCAACTCAACATAGTGCATTAAGGATTACTTTGGGATCAAACTAATGGTATCAATAAAAAGGGATTCGGCTCAATTTAGTGGGTTAGAACAAAATCAAGGCTACACGGCTCAATGAGATTAAGCTAGGGATATTTTATTTGGAGGAACATAAGGAACTCCAAACTTGGCTATTCAAAGAAACGCCTCAATCATATTCTATAATTCACACAAGTTACTCATTAGGCACACTTGGGGAAAGTTCTAGATTTTATTCAATACAAAAACTAAGCAAAAATTCTCCACACATGGCATCACAACACACATAAGGACCTAATACTTGTAGCATGCTCACATAAATTGCATTACGGTGTTTCCACACAATTAAGCCCATATTTTTTATTTATTTTTTCCATTTAGAGTCAAGACAAAGAGATTATGTTTGTTTCCAAGGTCACCATTTAAATATTACAAACAAAGTGTTACCACCATGCGTCTAGCCAATTATCAAGACAAGATTTCAAAGTGCCAAAGAGGTAGGTTTCATACTTTTACTCCTAATGACTAATTTTCCCTTAAGACGGTCGTCATCCATCCATCATCGGGAAACGTCACTCCTAGACGACTCTAAGACTCAATAAAGCAATAAAATTAGTCCTAATCGGTTCAATGGGACTATCCTCGGGAAAAGAACTAAAAACAAAATGCAAGGAACCCTCTTACAAAATTAAAAATACTCGATAAAGCAGTTAACTATGTACAATGAAGTTCAACTTCCACCCTACACTTAAACAAAACACTATCCTCAGTGTGCAAAATAAAACAAAGTGCAAAGGTAAAAGAGAACTCCCTGTCGGCCTCTAGGCTACGTGCTTCATATCAGCGGGTTGCCACATTAGTGGCAAAATCCATAGCCATTGAGGCTGCATTACCATCTCCATCACCTGCATCAGTATCATCATCTCCAGGGCCAGTATCATCTGACTCATCCTCTTCCGAGCCATCTTCCTCATCAACAGTGGTATTATCATCATCAATGGGTTCTTGGAAAGCCGGGCCCATCCGACACATGTACATTGCGCTATCCGTCAAAGGGTAACGCTCCGCTAATGTCTCCATTTCATCCTCAGTCACCGGACGTCCACCTATCCGCAGTTGTAACTCAGCCATTCCAAACATACGACCCATCCAACTATCATCACGAGCTTGCCTATCAATAGCAGTCAACACGACCCCTTGTGATGGATCGTGCACTTTAGTGCAAGTGACATCAAACAACTGGCACACTAGATGAGGGGCACGAGGGGGGCACACATCATGAACCTCCTCCTTAATCAGTAACGCCCGTAGGTACCTAGTAATGATACTCCCATAAAAGAAACGCCATCTCTTATTGGTCCTAAACTTAAGCATGTTTTGCTTCAAAGTAGCCCCAACATTCACCGGCAAACCATTCATTAAACGGTATATTAGTACCACTCTCTCGCTAGTGACATCAGTCGTATGCTTACACGGTAGTAAGGTGCTACACACAATTTTTAACCAAATGGGAGCCTCCAAATTGAATTGACCATAGTGAAGAGTCAAATGACGTCCCGTGTCTCAAACCCTATCCCACCGCGCAACAAAATTCACCCCACATAAAGTATGCCTAATATCACGATAAGGTGGTCTTTCAGTCATAGCCAGAAAATCAACATTGTCACAATTTGGAGTAACAAAAAATTTATTCAGTGCTTTGACAGAAAATCTCACCCAACTATCCCTAATGAACCCTTTATTTATCTCAACACGATGTGTATTCCAATTCGCATAAAATTCACGAACTAAGCTTAAATTGCACTCACCTTGATCCATGAAGACATATTGGAGTCCCAAAGCATTGATTTTGGTGAGAATATTGGGAAATTCCTGTCGCAATCGTCCCTCATCTACATACTCATCACCTAAGTACTTGGATTCTTGTTGATATTCGTACCAATCCTTTCCATAGTGCATGGCAGCTTGCCCGCCGAATTTTTGCGGCGGTAAATTATTAGGTTCCCAACTAGATCTTTCGGCAACCGCTCATTTCCTACTCCTCTTAGTACCCGAACCACTAGCAACATTCTTACCCTTAGGAGCCATCTTTTCACCCAACAATGGAAGTATATAAGAAGAGAAAAACAAAAAAAAATTGGGGTAAAAGGAGGTGGGGGTCGGGTAGGCAGTGTGGTGGGTGGGTTTGGAGGGTTTTGAAAATGTGTGGGCTATAATGGGTTTAAAGGTGTTAGAGTTGAGGGAAAGGGAAGGGAAAAAGGTTTTGGTTGGAATTAATGGAGGAATTTGGGATTATGTGGAAGAGAAGAAGTGGAGAAGGAGAAGAACTTTTGGGTTTAGAGAGAGAGAGAATTTAGAAAAATGGGTTTATTTGGGTAGGTAGAGGAGTTAAAAAGTAGATTTTTAGTGGGTCCCACGAATTTCTCAAGAATTTTCTAAAAATTTTACTCACCAGATTCGGGGGCGGCGCGCCCAAATCGCGCATGCAAGGCTGGGGTGACGCGCTGCCAGTGCGCCCAAAATGGGTCGCAGTCGCTTGCCCTTGGCGTGGCGCGCCCGTGTTGCGCCCACCCTTGTGGCGCGGTGCGCCCATTATGCGCTTGCCATCGGCGTTCTACTGGGGCCTGGCGCGTTACGCTGCTAGTTCGCCCAAAAGAGGCCCCAGAAAGTTAGCTTTGGCGCGGCGCGCCCTAATTGCGCCCAAACTGCATTTTTCAACATATTTCCTCTATTTTCGGGTGATTGCTTCTCCTATGACCTGCACACAAACCAAACAATGTGACATTATAATGGTGGGTTGCCTCCCACCCAGCGCTTTAGTTTTGATCGTGGCATGACTCATCTTTTTGTATTTTTCTTTACAATTCTAAAGTCCTATCTAAATAACAAACTAAGAAACTAAAAACTCTACACCTAGAAATTTGAAACTAAGTTAAAATTTCAAAATTAAGCAAAACTACTACCTATTACATATCATTCACGGGTTGCCTCCCATGTAGCGCTTGATTTAACATCGCGGCACGACGCATCTTGGATCATTCATCAGTTAGCTCAAGAGCCTCCCGATCAAGATCCGAGTCCACACCAAAGTAGTGTTTCACTCTTGGCCCATTTACCAAGAACGTAGGGCCAATCTCACCTTTAAGTTCAAAAGCCCCATGTTGTGTCATTCTTACCACTTCGAAAGGACCATTCCATTTAGACCGTAATTTTCTGGGGAATAACCTTAATCTAGAGTTAAATAGTAGTACCTTTTCTCCCGGAGTGAAAGTTCGAGCAACTATGTGCTTGTTATGCCACCTCTTCGTCTTTTCTTTGTAAAGCTTGGCATTCTCATACGCGTGGAGCCTAAACTCTTCAAGTTAATGCAACTGATTCACTCTCTTTTTACCGGCCAGCTTGGGGTCCAAATTTAACCTCTTAATCGCCCAATAAGCTTGGTGTTCTAATTCCGCCGGAAGATGACATGCTTTCCTAAATACCATGTGATAGGGAGAAGTCCCTGTGGGTGTCTTATACGCAGTCCGATATGCCCACAACACATCATCCAACTTCTCAGACCAATCTTTCCTCTGTGCATTCACCATTTTCTGCAAAATTTATTTCACTTCTCTGTTTGAAACCTCCATTTGGCCACTCGTTTGAGGATGGTAAGTTGTAGCAACCTTGTGACAAATTCCATACTTAGCAAGAAGATTCTTAACTAGATGGTTAATGAAATGCCTGCCTCCATCACTTATGATTGCCCTTAGAGTGCCAAAGTGAGTGAAGATTTGTTTTTTGATGAACTTTATCACAACCCTTGAATCATTTGAAGGAAGAGCGATAGCCTTAACCCATTTAGTCATATAATCAACAGCCACAAGAATGTATTGATTTCCACTAGATGGCGGGAAGGGACCCATGAAGTCAATTCCCCACACATCAAAGATTTCCACCTCCAAAATGTTACTTAGCGGCATTTCATGTCTTCTTGAAATAGTACCCAACTTTTGGCATTTATCACAACCCTTCACAAAAGCAATGTAATCTTTAAATAACGAGGGCCAAAAGAAACCAGATTGTAGTACCTTATGAGTAGTGCGCTCTCCTCCATGGTGACCTCTATATGGGCTAGCATGACAATTTTCGAGCACTTTGTGAACCTCAGACTCCGGAATGCATCTTCTCACTACCCGGTCCACACCTTGCTTGAACAAGAATGGTTCATCCCAGATATAGAACTTAGCATCGTGATTGAGCTTTTTCTTTTGTTGGGTGGTTGCACCAGGAGGATACTCTCCACTTACCATCAAATTCACAATGTTTGCATACCATGGCACTTGAGAGATATCTAATGCCATCAATTGTTCATCCGAAAACTCTTCCCGAATTTGCTCACCTTCATTCACATGGAAAAATCCTTCCAACATGGACAAGTGATCCGCTATATGATTTTCAGTACCTTTCATATCTTTGATCTCAAGGTCAAATTCTCGGAGAAGCAATATCCATCGAATCAGCCTTGGTTTAGCCTCTTTCTTATTGAATATGTACCTAATAGCTGCATGGTCAGTAAAAACAATCACTTTAGTACCTACCAAATACGTTCTGAACTTGTCGAAGGCGAACACTAGAGCCAACATCTCCTTCTCAGTCACTGTGTAATTAGCTTGGGTAGAGTCAAGGGTCTTGCTTGCATAATAGATCGAGTGGAACACTTTATTCTTTCTTTGTCCCAACACTGCACCCACTGCTACGTCGCTTGCATCAGACATGAGTTCAAATGGTAATTCCCAATCAGGAGCAATTAAGATGGGAGCTTCAATTAAGTTCCTCTTCAACATCTCAAAAGCTTTTAAGCACATATCATCAAAGTCAAACTTCACCTCCTTCTCCAAGAGACTGCACATAGGTCTTGCAATCTTGGAAAAATCCTTGATGAATCGCCTGTAAAATCCTGCATGACCAAGAAAACTACGCACCCCTTTTACAGAAATGGGAGGGGGCAATTTTAATAACTTCTACCTTGGCCTTATCAACCTCTAAACTAGACTTAGACACCTTGTGTCTTAGCACTATCCCCTCTCTAACTAAAAAATGACACTTTTCACTAAGTTAGTGTCCTCACATCTAGCAAGTACTTTATCAAGATTCTGGAGACATACCTCAAAAGACTTCCCAAAATCGGAGAAATCATCCATGAACACCTCTACAAAGTCTTCCACCATATCATGAAAAATGGCCATCATACACCTTTGAAAAGTCGTTGGTGCATTGCAAAGTCTGAATGGCATGCAATTGAAAGCATAGGTACCATAGGGACAAGTGAACGTGGTCTTTTCTTGATCCACGGGGGCAATTAAGATCTGGTTGTAACCGGAATACCCATCTAAGAAACAATAGTACTCTTGCCCTACTAGTCGATCAAGCATATGATCAATGAAGGGAACAGGGTAGTGATCTTTCTGGGTAGCATCATTTAGTTTCTGGTAATCCATGCAAATTCTCCACCCGGTCACTGTTCTTGTAGGAATCAACTCATTTTTTTTGTTCCTTACCACTGTCATACCTACCTTCTTGGGAACACATTGTACCGGACTTACCCATTTACTATCAGAGATCGGGTAAACAATTCCAACATCTAGCCACTTTATTACTTCCTTTCTCACCACTTCTTTCATCAAATGATTTAGTCGATGTTGATGTTGTGCACTTGGTTTGTGATCCTCTTCCATGTAGATTTTGTGCATACATAACGCCGGACTAATCCAATGAATATCAGTCATCTGCCATCCAATCACCTTCTTTCTCCGCTTTAAGATCCTCAATGCCGCATCAACCTGTATTTCAGACAACTCTGCAGAAAGTATAATAGGCAAAGTTTCATTAGTACCCAAAAATACATACCTGAGGTGAGCCGACAATGTTTTTAGTTCTAGTTTGGGGGCATCTTCGATGGAGGGTTTGGATGGTGGCCCTAACTCACGATCTAATGGCTCCACTTTATGCTTGTGAGCCTCTATGATTGTCAGATTCAAACATGTCTCTATCTCTTGGGCCTCGCTATCCCCATCTACTCCACAACCTACTAACAGTTTCTCTAAGGGATCTTCGAGCACCACTACTTGTGATTCTACTATGCGATCAACCACAGTAATAACAGACAATTCTTCATAAATAGAAGGCAATTTTAAAGCGCGGTAAACATCAAATACCTCTACCTTATCATGTTCCCTCATAGTCAGTTGACCAGCTGCTACATCAATCAATGCCCTACCCGTGGCCAAGAACGGACGTCCCAAAATGAATGAAACTTCAGAATCGGGTTCAAAATCCAAGACCACAAAATCCACAGGAAAAATCAAAGAAACTACTTGAACTAACACATCTTCTACCACCCCATCTGGCCTAGCAATGGATCTATCAGCAAGTTGGAGAATAACAATGGTTCATTTTGGACTACCCAACCCAAGCTTTTGATACAATGACAAGGGCATCAGATTTATACTTACCCCTAAATCACACAATCCACGGGCATGAACACTTTGCCCAATAGTAATTTGCACAGTAAAACTACCTGGATCTTTTAAATTTTTGGGTAGTCTATTTTGGATCCTAGAGCTGCACTCCTCAGTAAGTGCTACAGTTTCATACTCTGTGAGCCTCCTCTTTCTAGCCACAGTGTCCTTCACGAATTTGGCATACTTCAGGATACCCTGCAAAATGTCAACCAAAGGCAGATTAATGTGAACTTGTTTAAGGAGAGAGAGACACTTACCGAAGCATTCATCTTCATTCTGCTTTTTGAGCCTTTGTGGAAACGGAGGTGGTAATTTCTTTTGAGGAACGGGTACCTCAACATTGGAGCTTTTTACTACCTCTTCCACCTTCTTTTCTTTGTTACTTACCTCAGTATCTCTCTTCTTTGGAGCTAGTTTCTCTAATTGTAATCCACTTCTAGTACTTTCCGTATGTAATTGCTTTGGGTCTGGCTCAGTATCACCGGGTAGCCCACCTTGGGGATGCAAGTTCAAAGAATTAGCCACTTGCGCAACTTGTTTCTCTAAACTCATTTGGGACATCTGGATGTTTCTAATGTTCTCATCCTGCTTATCTATTCTAGCATTTAATTTGGTCCCTATTTCAGTCATGAGCTTTTGGAGTAGCTCTTCATTGGTCATCCCCCTTTTTGGTGCACTAGGATTTGAGCCTTGGTTAGGATTGTAGTATTATTGCCCAGCCCCTTGAGAACGGTATTGGTTAGCCCCTTGCACCTGATTTTGGTTTTGGTTCCCACCCCATGAGAAGTTAGGATGGTTCATCCAACTAGGGTTGTAAGTATTACCATAATTTTGTTGCACTCCACCCCTTTGCGCATTACCCACATAGTTTATAGAATCCGGGTTTACCTTACATTGCTAGGTTTCATGAGTTCCACTACCACATACCTCTCACCAATTTGCAGCCTGTTGTACCACGTTTACCAGTGCCTGATTTAGAGCCATTTTTTTAAAATGTAAGGCCATGTTATGTTGCATTGCATCTAATTTGGCATTTATGGCAGTAGCTTGGTCTACATCTAAGATCTCTACAGCCTTTTGGGTTGGGTTCTAGACATTTCCCCCTCTTACCCTTGGTTCCCTTCAGAAAGTTTATCGAGTAAGGCGAAGAACTCTTCACTTGTTATAGATAGGGTCTGTCCACCTGCTGCACTATTAAGAAGAGCACGAGCATTATAGTCTAAACCCTCAAAGAAAGTGTGAGCAAGTACCTTATTAGTTTGCTTGTGGTGTGGGAAGACATTCAACATTTGTTTGAAATGCGCCCATGCTTGGTACATGTCCTCCCCTTGATTTTGAACAAAGTTTATTATCTCACCTCTCAGCTTAGCGGTTTTCTTGGATGGGAAAAATCGACTCAGGAACTTCTTTGCTAGATCATCCCAAGTAGTGATGGAGTTTGGTGGCTCAGAGTCTAACCAACGCCTTGCAGCTCCTAACAATGAGTATGGGAACAAAGTCAACCTTACATAGTCTGGTGAGACTCCAATTGGGATGTATGTATTGGTAATGTCTATGAAAGTCCTAAGATGGAGTTGAGGATCTTCATGGGGGAGACCAGTGAATTTTCCATTAGAATTGAGGATATGTACCATGCTCTGCTTTAGTTCAAACCTACCCCCCGGTGGAGGTTTCCTAATACTAGATGCCAAATTGGTTGTGAGTGGGACTGCCACATCACAGACTGGTCTTGCGGGTACGATAGGCGGTACGACAGGTGGTACTCCTTGGTTATTCAAATTTCCTTGGTTATTCGGGTTCCTTTGGTTATTCTCATTTTTCGGGTTATTCAAGTTGTCTTGATTATCATCATCAATGTTTTCCGGAAGACCTAACTCCAATTCTCCATGTCATCCTTTATTTGCCATTTTCATGCGCTGGCGTAAAACTCTTTCGGGTTCGTTGTAAGGTTCGACAAATTCTCCTTTTCGAGCCAGACATGAAAGTCAAGTGCCTACAATAAACAAGCTAAGATCAAGTAATTAATACCTAAATATTTTAATTGTAGACGTAAGAAGATTGAATATAAATCAATTCTAAGTCCCCGGCAGCGGCGCCAAAAACTTGTTCCTCCCTAGTATACACACAAGTGTACGTGGTCGTGCAAGTAAAATAGATTCTTTAAGAAACGAGTTATCGTTCCCAAGGGACTTATGATCAATTTATATTTAACACTTAGTTCTACAAATAAAAGTAAAAGTAACCTTTTCAAGAGTTGATGATTGATTGTTAACTACTACTAATTATGAACTAAATAAACCTAACTAAATGTGAACGACTTTAAGATGATGTTTCAAGCAAGTAAAAAGAAATTTCAGGGTTGCAGCATATACTGAATATCCTGTATCATATTATTGGCTTAGAATTAATTTCAGTTGTCAAGTTACTGGTTTATAGGGTTAATTGTATGAGTCGGGATACACACCTCTAGTCGCCTACTCCATTTAGCTATCTAACTACATCGTTGAGCGGGGATAAATAGACTAACTGGTGAGCATTTATATTTCATCCTATTTCGTAACTAAGCAAGTTGTTCGTCTGGGCGTCACTCCTAAACACAAATCACCTCAATCAAATAGGTCGATCAAGCTCTCTATATTCTCTGCTCTATCTAATCTCGCCTCTTTCGATTTTAAGATTAGACAATAGATCTATCTCTAGATGGCCAATCAAGAAATACTAAAACAAGAATATAGAAATAACTTATAATGACAACCAAGAATTAATTCATAAACCTTAAATATTCAACATTCGATTCGTAGCTACAGCCCCAAAACAAGGGCGTTTAGCCACTCATGCTATTGGAAAACCACAAAATACAATTGTTCATGCGATTTTCGAAAATAGAAGAGTTTAGAATATCAAAACCTATTACAAAAGACGAATCTTGCTCTTGCACACCAAAATAATGTAGAACCCTAACAATAGAGCCCTAAAGGTCTATTTATAATAGTTAGTAACAATAGAGTTGAATTCTACTTCAACTAGGAGTCCTTTTTAAATCAACTTTCGCTAAAACATCGCACCCAAATCGCGCCTGGAAGGCTGGTGCGCCCAAATGTAGCCTCAGTCAACTGGAGCTTGGCGCGTCGCGCCCTTGATGGCCAATGGTGCTGGGCGTCGTGCCTGATCTTTGCTCCTAGCATCGCTTTTCATCTTTAACTCCTTTTTCTTCCTTGACTCAATCACTTCCCTTAGGAATCCTGCAAAATTGCTAATCATGTATGTTAGTATGCAATCACCGCAATCTTAAGCTAAAATATGCTAGTTAGATTAGTGAATGTCCTAAAACTTACGTTAAATATGGGTAATTTGTAGTAATTGGGCATTTAAATATGCCCAAGATCAATAACTATTAGTCGCCGCCATCAATTGCTATCACCATTAGCTATTGTTAACAATACTATAATCAATTAATATCATCCTTAATCCACCCAACATCTATCCATCACCACCATTAACTACCATATAATTTTAAAAAAAATAATATTTAATCAATATAATACTTCACTACATTTGGTATTTATAATTTTTTAAATAAAGATAAATTTATGTTGAAAAATAAAGTGTCTTTAATTATTGTATTCATATATAAATACCACATCTTTTTATTCAAATATGTATTCGGATTAGGGAAAAGGACCTGATACACCCCTCAACTTTGTCTTTTAGACCTGATATACCCCTTGTTATAGAAGTGACACATATATACTCTTATTGTTAGACAAATGACTTACATATTTAGTATTCATTATTAACTTTTTTTTATTACAAAAAAAATTCACGTAGGGGTATATTTGATCCTTCTCACACGCCTTTTTTTAACTTTTTTTTAATTCAATGGGTCATTTGAATTTATTATTTTGATGATCAAATATATTTTTCTTACTTAATTTCTTGTAAAATGTATTATAGATTTCCCTTCTTTTTTTTACAAATATAAAAATTAAATTACAATATAGCAGCAAAAATATTAAACCTATCTTTTTTCATTTAGGCTTCATTGTTTTATTTCTCTTATTTTTAGACTAAAGAATGAAAGAAAAAATGAAATAAGAATAAGAAACTCAAATAATAATAACCAAAGATGTCAAAAAACAACTTATGTATGAAAAAGACCAAATATATTATTTTTAAAAAAATCAATAAAAAAATAAAATAATTTTATCAATTTTGTAACAGTTAGGGGTATACATGAGCCAGTTTTGTAAAGGTAAGGATTATATGTGATCTAATTTTATAACGATAAGGGTATATGTGAGCCACGTTTGTAACGAGGGGTATTTCAGCTCTAAATGACAAAGCTGAGGGGTATATAAAAATCTTAATAAACATCTTAATATTTAAATTTGCATTCAAATTTGAACATCTTAATCTTTATAAAAACAAACGGGTTGTAATTCACTTGGAATAAACCTAACAAAAGGATGAGGTTAAAAAAGAAACCTAATTTTTAATTAGTTAATGATCGTTTAGAGAAGGTGATAATAATTCAACCTTCTTCCACAACACCATCAAGGAAAAGAGAAAAAGGCTCACTATTCATAAGATCAAAGATCAAGATGGAAACTGGGTAGAAGGAATCCCTCAAGTTGCTGAAGCAACTATTAAGTTATTTGAAGAACTTTTCAGTGTAGAACAAACTAGTGAAGACAGTGTAATTATTAATATTTTGCAAAGAGCAGTTATTACAGAAGACTATATTGCTCTTACTATAATTCTGACCCTTTAAGAAGTAAAAGAATGTGTCTTTTCCATTGACCCAGACAGTGCCCCTGCATCCGACGGTCTAACTAGTAAATTTTATCAATCTGCTTGGGAAGTCATTGCCAATGATGTTCATGCTGTTGTGGTTGCTTTTTTTCAAGGTGCTACCCTTCCTAAATTTTTCTCACACACATGAATTATCATGTTGTCCAAAGTTAATTCTCCACAAGACTTTTTTGACATTGACCCATTAATTTATGCAATACTTCTAATAATTTTTTTGCTAAACTTTGCATAACTTTCTAAAATTCTTCCTAGAATCATTAGTCATAATTAAAGTGGCTTTGTCAAAGGTAGGGACATTACTGAATTTATCCTCCTTGCCCAGGAAATTCTTAATGACATTAAGAAATCAAATCAAGGTGATAATGTTATCATTAAACTTGACATGTCTAAAGCATATGATAGAGTGTCGTGGTCTTTCCTCTGATTCATTTTAAGAAAAATTGTTTTTTCTGAAAATTGGATCGACAACATTTATAGATTTATCTCTAATAATTGGTACTCTCTTATTGTGAATGGTAGCTGACAAGGTTTCTTGAAATCAGGGAAGGGTCTTAGACATGGTGACCCTCTTCCCCCCTCCTTATTTGTCCTTACGGTTGAACTACTCTCACTAATGCTTAACTCCTTGCATAATAATCCCGCATTTAAAGGTTTCTATATGAATATTCATGGTCCACTAATTAATCATCTTTCTTTTGCAGATGACACAATCATTTTCAGCAGTGGGAACAAGGCGTCCCTCCAATTAATTCTCAAGACTCTGGAATCCTATGAGAATGTATTAGGGCAACTTATCAACAAAAATAAGAGCTCCTACTCACTAGCTCCTAAATCACTACAAAGGACCATTACTTAGAATTGAAAGGATCTTGGACATGAGATTTGAGAATTTCCCCATAAAATATTTAGGGTGCCCCATTTATTTTGGGAGGAAAACCCTAGACATATTTTCTAATATGATCAACAAAGTTATTAAAATATCAAATGATGGAACCTCAAGTTCCTCTCCACCGGTGGAAGAGCCACTCTTATAAGACATATCCTCCAAGCTCTTTACATTCACATACTGGTTGTTGTACATCCTCCTAAAGGCACCATAGAGAGCATAGAAAAGTATATTGTTAGAATTTTTTGGTCAAGAAATGATGAAGGTGAAAAACACCACTAGATCTCTTAGGAGAATTTATGCTTTCAATTTAATGAGGGAGGTGCTAACTTCAGAAATTTAAAATACAACTACAAAGCCTTCACAGCTAAACAATGATGGAAATTTAGAACCTCTTATTTAATATAGACCAACTTTCTGAAAGCCAAGTACTGCACTAATGTTCATCCCACTACTATCCATTTGTGTCCTTCCAATACACAGTTGGAAGGCTATGTGCGAGTTGAGAGACACCGTGGATGACCTTATTTGGTGGAGGACAGGAAATGGAAACATTAGCTTTTGGTTTGACAATTGGATCACTCAAAGGCCACTTTACTTTATCATGAAGGATTTCACAGAATATCAAGATTTTAATATGAATGAAGTTTTCAGGGAAGGTGTATGAGATTGGACAATACTGATACCTCAGCCAAATGACTACATCAAATAAATTTAAGCTATGTGACGATCTCTAAATCAGGAGCTTTTAGAATTTCCTCTGCTTGGTGAAAATCTTAGACAAATGATAAATATTTCTCAGTTTGACTCAAGACTATGGCACAAATATGTTCCTTATAAAATGTCATTTTTAGCTTGGATAGATATTCACTTTAGACTACCTACAACAAAATTTCCAGATTTGAAATTACATTAACTAATGATTGTTCTTGTTGTATTGGTGCAGCTATGACCCCAAGATCGGAAAGCTCTGAGCACCTATTTTGCACTGGTCAATATGTTCAAAGGTTTTGGCAATCTTTTGTTGGGGATATAGATATCAACTCTAGAAGCACTAATCTTAGAGAATTCCTATACAAAACCTGGAACTTCAAAGGGCATAAATCCATTGCAGCCTATGTTATGAGAAGTTTTCCAATGATTATCATATATGAGCTTTGGATATCGAGATGTAGCTCAAAATGTGAACATGAGAAACCGTCAATTTTCAGATCCACCTCTATGATATCTTTCAACATTTTCCATATTACCAAGCGTGCCTTCACAATCTTGTTTATTCCATATAATTGGAGAAGCTTACTTACAATACTGGACACCAACCTTCGAGAAATTAATGTTATTCCAGTCAAATGTATCATGCCCCCACTCTTGTTTGTGAAAATGAACTTAGATGGATCATGTGTTGGTAATTCATGTGGTGGTAGGGGAGTAATCAGTGATTCACTGGACAAATTCATCATGGCCTTCATTCTCCCATGGGCCAAGGCACTAGCAACTTAGTTGAAGCCTCTTCATTTCTTTTTGGGCTCAAGGGGTGTGTGGACAGTAGTCATACATTTATCTTGGGAGAAACAGATTCACTACTTTTTTTCAAAATTGTATATATGACTCTTAAGGTACCTTGGAGGATACATGAAGAGGTGCATGAGATAAAAAAACTAGTAATAGATCATGGAGTGATCACTTGGCACTGCTTTAGAATAACTAATAAAGTAGCGGACAACTGGCTTCTATGAGCCATAACATTGATGTAATTAAGGTATATACACGGTATATAAACTTACCAACAACTATCAGAGGTTTGATAACTACTTATAAATGGAAATTTCCATCATTTAGAGTCAAGATGAGAAAACCGGAAAGGCTCCAATATGAGCCTCCTTGAAGCTTTTCCTTTGCCAATGTTTTGGGCTAACTTTTTCGGTTTTCATTATATGTATACATCTTCTATAGAAGGCTAGGCCTAACCCTCCTTCTTCATATGTAATCAGATTTCAGTGGCAATCAAATAAGCTTTTGGAGTGGAAAAAAATTGATAGTTTGGTAGGGTGTATAAGAATAGTGTTGAATATGGTGTATTAGTAATGCTGACATTAGTAATATTTGTATTACTTATGTAAGATTATTTCTTATGCAGTGCTTGATTTGATGTATTAAAATTGACATATATTGCATGTTTCTAGAAAATATATTTGTTTACAAAAATATCCTTCACAAATATAGTGAAAATAATGTGAAAAATGTTTGGAGTACAATTGTGTTTTTAGTCATGTAAATGCATGCCTTGAAACCATTTGCATTACTAACACCATGAATTTTCATGTATTAGTTATAGGTATCTTAATACCAAATAGAGTGTTGCATTAATTATACACATATTAAAAAAGTTTACCTAACAAGATACTATTAATACAAAAAAATAATGAATACATTATTTTTTCTAGTGCACTCTACTAAATGAAACGAATTGACGTGAGAAGCCATTCCTTTTTATTTTCATAATCTCGATAATTTTTGTAAAGTTGTAGAAAGATGTTTCTAAATGCATACAACACGAATTGAGGTAAATTAACATGTTACATCAGTGATAAAATACAATCAGATGTTTGTGATATTTTAATTAGGGATGACAATAGAGCAGGGCGGGATCGGACAGGGCTAAAACTATGTTTAATTACAATATGAATTTTGTATTCAATCCTTTGAATATGATGCTTATGCAATCTTTTGGGTTGTCTTTTATTCCTAAATATCATTGTTTAATTATAAAAATAAATTAAAACATGAGCTTTGTATTTATTTAACTATGATCCTATACAAAATTTTGTATTTATTTAATTATATAAAGTACCTATATAGAGGCTATACAGGGGCCTAATAGCATCAAATAAATGAGAAGTACTTATACATATGCCAACTTCATCATAATATTTTTAATGTGAGAAAACAAAACTTTGATATTAGAATGTGGGTTTATCAATATCTGAAAATTTAATTTATACTGTGAAACAATTGTTATGAAGAAAGTAGGGAAAATAATTTTATTGCAAATCAAGGATTCAGATACACATGGATAATATTTAGCAATTTATTAAATAAGAAGTAGCAAATTACACGGGTTGGGTTTATGTGGGCCAGGACTGGTTGAAGTATTTGCAGGTTTATGCGGTTTTGTCCTGCATCCCCCCCCGTTCCGCCCCATTTCTATTTCTAATTTTAATGTTATCTTGCTATAATTAGCATGTATGTTGAGATGGTCGAGTTGGTCTAAGGCGACATATTAAGGTTCTGGTCCAAAAGGGCGTGGGTTCATATCCCACTCTCAACAGAATTTTGTTGTTTTTACCTTACTCTTAATTCTCCTATTAGATAAATCGTTAATTCGTAAAAAAAATTAGCATATATATCTTTTTTTCCCTACATATATTAAGTGTCTATTATAAAATTAGGTAAACCCCATTGTCTGTTAGTGTAGCGTAGAGATTTGATTGGTTATAGTTGGATAAGAGATCACATGAAATATTTAATAGAAAAAGAGACATAAATTAAATAAATCAATGACATGTTTATTAAGTTCTTGTTTGTGATTTTAATTAAAGAAAAAGTATAGTAAAGTAGTAGTATTTAAGATATAAATCGATGCTATAACCAATTTGTAATTGAATGACAAAAGTGATCATTTTCATTTCAGTGAAATTAAGGGGCCAAATATAGTTTCGATTCACCCCGGTCTATGTTAGGTAGTGAAAAACTCTTTTAGATTTAGCTAGTACACTGTCCGATAATTGTATGATAGTTACTATCCTGATACCAAATTAACAGATGTTTTATTAGTTGGCTAGCAAATTAGTATATTTAAAAGACAATATTTGATAGGTCGAACTGTTAAGTATAATTATTTGCCAATCCGCCTGATAAGAAGTCATGAGTACCAAAACCTTTCTTAAATGACTTCCAGAAATGGGATGTAAAATGAGGAATTCTATCTGAGATGATAGACAAGGGAACTCCATGCAACCTGACAATCTCATTGATATAGAGTTTTGCGTAGTCCTCCGTTGAATCTGTAGTCTTGACTGCCAAGAAGTGAGCTGACTTAGTGACTCTGTCCACTATCACCCAAATGGAGTTATGCTATCTGTGAGTTCGAGGTAAACCCGTAATGAAGTCCATATTTATCACTTCCCACTTCCATGTAGGATTGCTAATCTCCGGAGTCACACCTCCCGATTTATGATGTTCTACCTTAACCTTTTGACAGTTGGGACACTTAGCCACAGAATTTGCAATGTCCCTCTTCATGTCATTCCACCAATAGACTTCCCATAGATCACGGTACATCTTAGTGGCACCTGAATGAATAGAATACCTAGAGTTATGGGTTTCTGTAAGGATCTGTTGCCTCAACTCACCCATATTTGGAACAGTTAAGTGACCCTGGTAACGAAGTACACCATCTCCCCCTTGGGAGAAAACCTCAACTTTCTACTGATGAACTGCACCTTTCAACTAAAGTAATATAGGATCGCTATCCTGTTTTTCCTTAACCTCCGCTACCAATGAAGATTTTGATCCATTCTGAACTATCACACCACATCTTATGTGTCCTTAAGGCAAAATCCTAAGCGAGCAAGCCGATGAACATCTTTGGCTAACTCTTTCTTTTCTTCCTCAACATGTGCTACACTACCCATATACAGTCTGTTCAGAGCATCAACTACTACATTGGCCTTACCCGGATGGTAAAGCACATTCATGTCATAGTCTTTACGGAATTCAAGTCATCTCCCTCTGACAAAGATTCAATTCTTTCTGGGTGAACATATATTGGAGGCTCTTATGATCTGTGAACACCACACAAGTAGTATCTCCAAATCTTTAAGGCAAATACTACGACTGCAAGCTCGAGGTCATGAGTCGGGTAATTCTTCTCATGGACCTTAAGCTATCTAGAAGAATAAGTTATAACCTTAACTCACTACATCAACACACATCTTAGGCCGACCCTGGATGCATCACAATAAGTCACATAACCGTCTGAACCAAATGATAGAGTCAAGACAAGAGCTGTAGTCAACCTAGTCTTCAGTTCTGAGAAGCTTTTCTCACACTCAGCTGACCACTGAAATTTGACCTTCTACTGAGTCAACTTGGTCAATGGGGAAGTTACGGATGAAAATCCTTCAACAAATCTCCTGTAATAATCGGCCAAACCCAAGAAACTTCTTATATTGGTTGGGGAGGTGGGTCTGGGTCAGTGTTGTACTGCCTCAATTTTCTGAGAATCCACTCGGATCCCTTCACTGGATACCACATGACCAAGGAAAGCGACTAATTGTAACCAAAATTCACATTTGCTGAACTTAGCGAATAGTTGGCGACCCAAGAGTACAAGCTTAAGTTCAACCAACTCTCCAGGTATGCTCCATATATGGTTGCCGATCCAAGGGCACAAATGAGTAAATTTCTATCTGGAGCATCCGACTTAGTGAAGACAGAGTGAAGAAATGATATCTTGTTAGAGGATATGAATATATATAGGCTCATGACTCATGCTCAACAAGTTGAGAGAGATAAGCTTAAGGAAATAGCTAAGGACAACAAGAGAGCTAGAACAGGGAACTATGAGTACTCTCAACAGAAATCGGGTGGTGGAAATCACTCACACCTTCAACAGGATCAGAATAGTAGGGCACCAGGCTCTAAGTCTCAGGGGAGTGTTTCAGGAAATAGGACCTACCCAACTTGTCCAAAGTGTGGTAAGAACCATCTAGGCGAGTGTCTTGTAGGCAAGGAAGGATGCCTTGAGTGTGGTCAGTCCGACCATAGGTTGAAGGATTGCCCTTCTGCCAGGCAGGGGCAATGAGGTAATATTAATAGGGCTCAATCTATAGTTCCAACAGCACTAGCAGGTCTCCCAAACCAGTAGAGTGCTTCATCTGGTATAAGTGGCGGTCAACGCCAAAATAGGTTGTATGCTCTCCATGCTCACCAGGAACAGAAATATTCTACTGATGTGGTCACCGGTACGTTACAAGTCTTTCATTTAGATGCTTATGCATTGTTAGATCCACAATCTACTCTTTCTTTTGTAACTCCCTTTATAGTAGTATTCTTAGGTGTCAGTACATAAATTCTTTCAGAACCCTTCTCAGTCTCTACTCCAGTTGGTAACCCAGTTATAGCTAGACGGGTATACAAAAATTGCCCTGTCACAGTCTCTCAGAAATTCACCTTAGCAGATCTTGTAGAGTTAGAAATGGTAGATTTAGATATCATTCTAGGCATGGATTGGTTACATTCCTGATTATGCCTCAATCGATTGTAGAACTAGGATCGTTCGGTTTAAGTTTCCAAACGAGCCAGTCTTAGAATGGAAGAGTAGTAGCTTAGTGCATATAGGTCGATTTATCTCTTACCTTAATGCCATAAAGAGGATCTTTAACGGGTAGTGTAGCACGTGTTGAGGAAAAAAGGGAAAGAATTAACAAAAGATGTTCACCGTCTTGTTCTCTTAGGAGTTGGTCTTACAGACATGTCAAATAGTGGTGTGATAGTTCAGAATATATCTGAATCTTCATTGGTAGCGGAGGTTAAGGAAAAATAAGATAGTGATCCTATACTACTTCAGTTGGAAGGGTAGTTCATCAGCAAAAACTAGAGGTTTTCTCCCAAGGAGAAGATGGTCGCTTATGTGTTCCTAAGGGGATGAGTAGGTGAAGCAGACTTGATTAGGCCAAATTCGGTACATGATGCTATGGGAAAAGTTCAGCTCATCAGAGATAGACTTAAGACAGAAGTCCTATGCAGATGTAAGGAGAAGGAACTTAGAGTTTGAGACAGATGATTGGGTTTTCCTGAAAGTATCACCTATGAAGGGTGATGAGATTTGACAAATTTGGAGGAGTCAGTCTGTAGAGGGAGCTACCTGGGGAGCAGAAGCAACCATGAAGGCCAAGTATCCTCACCTCTTTTCTTTCGATTCTGTTTTAGCTTGAGATAATAGTTCCTCTCTAGTTTCTCAGTTTACTCTTGCGTAAATTCAGTCTTAGTACCTTGTTCCTTCAGACATACTTGCATTTCAGCATATTTGCATGTTCTTGGAACTCAGTTAAGCCAGAAATCAATTTCTAGTACTTAGTGGTAGGGATTGCATCTTTTCCCCTCCATACTCAACTTGTTAAGACTTCATTTGAGGACGAATGTTCCCAATGGGGAGTTAATGTAACACCTCAGATCTCAAAATGAAGAAAATCCTAGTTTTCATAAAAGTTGGTGCCAGTACCAACGGAACCACCCACGAACCGTAGGTAGGACCACAGACCGTAAGTGGGGTTTCATCGTTAAGGGCCAAATCTTTATAGTCTCTGATCCCACCCGCGGTCGACCAGTACAGTTCGTGGTTGGACCGTATGTGAGGGTCAGTAGCCAGTTAGAGGGAAATTATTGATGGGTCAAGTTCAAACGGTCATAGCCCTTAGCACAAAAGGAATTAGGTGGCACATGACCTATCAAATGAAAGATAAATGAATTCTCTTTTCAACGCCACCGAGTTTGGTAAAATCCCGTCTCTGAGTAAAACGTTATTCTCATTTTAGTGAAGCCTTGTTGGGAAGACTTGACCGACGACCCCTACCTACAGTTGGAAGGTCAACCCACAGATCGTAGGACCCTCCGTGGGCGACCTTCGTCAAAATTAAGTCAGGGTCGTTTTGGTCCTTTTTCCTATGTGTTATGCGTTGGAAACTTAAACTACGTCATTTGATCCTTAAACTACGTCATTTTGATCAGTTTAAGCCTAGTAACTTGGTCAAATCTTCCCATAAGTGATTCAATCACTAAAAATTGATCAAACTTAGTACAAAAGAAGAGAAAAGAGGTGATAATTTTCTCAAGTACACGTAACAAGTATTCCTCAGTTCCAGCCCCGAAATTGAAGGATTTTTCCGTAGATTTCGTCACCTGGTATGTGGGATTTCACTAGTGGATTCCTTTCATCCACTAGGTCCCTAAAATTTAGTCAGATTCTTGATTCACTATATCTTGCTTAGACCTAGGGTTTCTAAAACCTTAGATATTGGTTGTGATGTAGTTGTTATAGTATTTTTAATCAGATTATCATGTTTTCGTGAAATCATTGCTTAGTTCCTTGCATGAAACTCAGAACCCTAGTTGTGCAGATTCGTTTAGTTCATGAATTACACTAGCTAGGTTAGATAAACAGCTATACATGCCTCAGATTTTGAATGTTTCACTATCATATAATTGTTGCATTCTCAGATTTTGCATGTCAGTATTTTAATCTATTCAGTATTTCAGTAATTCAGTCATAATGTGTTACTTACATATTCAGTTGGGAGTAGACTTAACACCGAGTTGGACTAGGGTTCAGCGTACCCGTATAGTCCCAAAACTACGTGCCCCCGTAGGTTTATAAGTTTTATCTGTGGGCATCAGATTTAGTGATCACGCAGTCATGCCTTTACACCTCTGGCAAGGTATATTGGGTCCTCTCGATGGGGCATATACATCGGACTCCACGTTTAGCTCATGTGATTTTATGTCGGTTAATAGTGGCTCCCACAGTTAGACTCTAGTGCATTTGACCAGGTTTTCAGTTTATACTTTAGTATTCAGTTTTAGCATGCTTGTTCATGATTAGTACTTGGTCATTGCATTTAGCTCATTTTTCAGTTATATTTCAGCATTTACATTTAGTTCAGATTATGTCATTGCTCAGTTATATTGGTTCAGCTATATTTCATATCCTGCATGCTCAGTACATTCCAAGTACTAACGCATACTCTACGCTACATCCTTTCATGATGTAGGTTCAGGTACTCAAGATCCAAATCACGCATAGATCGGTTCTCAATCCGCAGTTCAACAACTTCAGTAGTGAGTCCTCATACTTCAAGGACAATGGACATGTTTTCTACATTCAGTCTTTTATTTCAGTTTCAGTTTTGCTAGAGTTAGCTGGGGCATGTCCAATCAATTCTAGTCAGTAGAGGTTTTTCTCAGACATAGTATTTGATTTAGCTTTAGCTTTTGAGTGATGGTTCAATATCACTAAACTCTTAGAAGTTTCTATTTATATATTCAGATCAGTATTGGGTATTTCCCATCTTTTAGTTATCCCATGTTTTAGCTTCCCCATAGTATCTCTTTATTTAGTTTTTTAGTATGCTTATGATATGCCAGCAACATAGTTAGCTTGGGGTCACTAGTGATCCTAAGTCTCGTGTTACGTCAAGGGGGTAACCTCAGAGAGTAACATCATCGAAAAAACCAAAATGAACTTTCTGAGGTGTTCCTTGGAAACATGATTCATCAGCCCTTGAAAACTTGAGGGTGCATTAGTGAGACCAAAGGGCATTACCAGGTACTCATAGTGGCCAAAATGAGTCCTAAATGCAGTTTTCTGAACATCCTCCCTTGCCATCCTTATTTGATGATAGCCTAATCTCAAATCAAGCTTAGTGAAGATTTGGGAACTTCCCAACTCATCAAGTAACTCTTCAAAGATGGGAATTGGGAATTTATCTTTTATAGTCAGCTTGTTCAGAGCCCTATAGTCTACACATAGCCTCCACGAACCATCCTTCTTCCCCAATAGAACTGCATGTGAGGCATAAGGGTTACAACTGGGTTGGATGATGCCTTGATCAAGCATCTCTTGTACCATATCTTTTATAAAACCCTTCTGCCTAGAAGAATACATGTAAGGCCTAGTATCACTACAAAAAAATAGTGTTTAGCGACGGATATCTAGCGACAACCACATTTTTGTCGCTGCCTAATGACGAATTAGCGACGAATAAACGCATACGTTGCTAAATAAGTAAAAATAATATAAGTATTAACCATAACGACAAATTAGCGACGAAAATTAAAATTTGTTGCTATATTTGGACACTAAAAATTGGTGCCTTTATTTTACCTACAAAAATAGCGACGTAGAATAGAGAATTTTTTTTGTCGAAACCTAGCGACGGATGTAGAGACGATATTTTTGTCGCTAAACTTAAAAATATATTTAAAGACTTAGCAACAAAATAAATCGTCGTTAGCAACAATATATTTAATAACAAAGATATATAAAGCGATGGTTATATATGTTCCGTCGCTAAAGTCGTTGCTACGTTTTTATATTTTTAATAAATCTAAAAATATATATTTTGTTATGTGTGTTCTTTTTACCAAAATAGCAGAGACCATCTTTTTGTTTTGGAATCAACGTGAGAGACCATTTTTCATCTTTTTTTGCCTTCTTCAACCAAAATCGACGTGAAAGACCATCTTCTTCAACGATTTCTTCAACCAAATCGTTTTCTCCTCACCATCTCTGTATGTGAGAGACCATCGACACTATTGGAGAGGCGTTGGAGACCAAAGTCGTTTTTCCCAGTGATCAAAATCGCTATGTGAGAGACGTGGAGACCATCTGCACTACTGGAGATCAAAATCGTTAGCCCATCTTCAACAAAGAGAATTAGTTGGTTTCTTCTGAGGTTTTTGGTAAGTGAGATTTAGGTATGTTACTGAAAAGTTTCTTTCTTCTAGGGTTTATTTTATTTGTTTTGATTCTTGTGTAAAATTTAGTTCGTTATAGCTTTCATTCTCTTGGGAATCTTCTAGGTATTTGCTTTAACTCATCTAGAGATTCTGGTAGGGTTTTTTTTATGAAGTTGGGGGAATTCTGCTTGTTGCATTGGGAAATCTTGTGATGTTCTTTTAATTTAACAGTAATGCTTGTGACCTAGTGTATGTTTGTGTCGTTTTAGTTGAGTTTGTAGTTATCTGTACATTTTCAGGATGTTGAATTTCTCTAATGTAGTCACGCCATCCAATCTCATAGTCCAATCCACACCCTCATCCCACTAGCTTGCTTAGGAGTAGGAGTTTGTGCAACAAATATTGCATTTCCTCATGTTTCAGGATTACCCTCTTGGTGTTAAAGTTATACCTATGGAAACCATTTCATTTCTTTTCTTTTAATCTTTAAATGCAAAGAGACTAATTGATACATTGGTTATTTAGGCTGACATACAGTAACTTCAGGAAAAATAAGGGATTAAGGCATCATGAACCTAGCATAAGAAGTGATTGCAAACATAGAAGTCATATTTTGACAGTAAGCCCAATTTTGATCAAACCGAACTGATCTTGGAGAAAAGTAAAATCATATAAGGATAGTTTTAGGACTTATATCATTATTCATTATCCAAAAGAAGCGCTCAAAGACTAGTCATCTGCAACAGAAATTAGAAACGTCAAGAAGATTGCAAACACCACAAAAAACAAAGAGGCTCGCACGCAGAATGAGCAAAGCACAAAGATTAATGATGTTGAATCTCCTAAGTCCTCAGAAGGAAAAGGAACAGATGATGACACCTCTGAGGCAGAAACGATAGGAACAAACATGCAGCTACAACAAATTCATGATGTTGAACCTGTAGCCACACATAATCTGATTGACCAAGAGGAAACCGAAATAGAGGCATCAAATTGGGTGAATTCCCACATTCTAGAGCTGAGCAATACTTATGGGGTAGCTTTTGAAGGCTTTGAAAAGGAGACTCTAGCACTCCTCATGAAGATTGATGAGAGAAAGGTTGCTTTGGACAAAAAGGGCCAAGGGAAATCAAGCACGACACCGAAAAGCAGGAGGATTGGAAAGAATGAACTGAAAAATCTTCAATCTAGTCTTAATAAAGAGGTAGAAGGTGATCGGAGTAGAGGGAGAGTTCTCAGTTTGACCTTTAATGAAAGTTAATCTTGTCACTTGGAATGTAAGGGGACTTAACAGTACTTCCAATTGAAATCTTGTTAAGTGCTCTTTACAAAAGTGGAAGGCGGATGTATACTGCTTTCAAGAAACTAAGGTGAGTAAGGATGTGGAGGGTATTGCAAAGCAATTATGGTCATGTAGATGGATGAGATGTGGCTACATAGAAGCTAATGGTAGCAGTGGGGGGATTTTGGTTATGTGGGATAGCAGAATTTGGATTGGTACCATGATGGAAGTAGGGCAACACTCGATAACATACAAGTTTGTCTCGGTGCAAAACTCTTTTACTTGGTATCTTATGGGGGTTTATGCACCCCATACCAGAGGTGAAAAGTTAGAATGCTGGGAAGAAATTGCAGCAATGAAGGAACTGTGTGAAGGTCCTTGGATTTCATGTGGGGACTTTAATACAGTCAGATACATGAGAGAAAGAAGAGGATGCAATAGGATCACAAATGTTATGTCTGATTTCTCTAAGTGGATTGAAGATATGGAGCTGCATGGTCCCCACCTGAATGGGGGGAAATTCACATGGTTCAGGGGAGTCAATCACCAAAGTGCTGCCAGGTTAGATAGATTTCTCTATTCCATGGAGTGGGAGGAATCTTTTAAAAATATCAGCCAGAAGATACTACCTAGAGTGATTTCTAATCATAGCCCGATTATGCTTGAATTGGGAATTGGGAGCAGAAAAGCTCTTACTTTAAGTTTGAAAACTGGTGGCTCAATGTGGAAGGCTTCAATGATATGGTACAAGGATGGTGGAATGGGTTTGTGGTGGAAGGCTGTCCAGATTTCAAATTTAGCATCAAGCTAAAGAAGCTGAAACAAAAACTCAAAGAATGGAGTAAAACAACCTTCGGTGAGTTTACCAATAAGAGGAACAACTTGTTAGAGGAGCTGGCTGAAATTGATAGAACTCAAGATGACAGGGACCTGACTGAAGATGAAATGATGGTAAGAGCAACAATATTAGTGGAATTGGAGGTACTGGCCAAGAATGAGGAGGATAGTTGGAGGCAGAAATCAAGAGTTCTATGGTTAAAACAAGGAGATAACAATACTAAATTTTTCCAACGAATAGCAACAGCTCACAGAAGATACAACACTATTGATAGATTGGTGGTAAGGGGGGAGGAAGTTCAGGACCCTGAAAGGATTAAGGTAGCCATGATCGACTTTTACAAAGATCTATATACAGAATCAGAGACATAGAGACCTTCTTTTGAGCTTATGGACTGTCCAAAAGTTTCCCGAGAGGAAACAAGAGTGGTTGGAGAGGCCTTTTACTGAAGCAGAAGTACTACAAATTGTTAAGCAATGTGATGGAGATAAAGCTCCAGGCCCAGATGGTTTTACCATGAATTTCTTCAAGAAATGTTGGGAAATATTGAGAGAAGACCTGATGCAGACTGTCCAGAACTTTCATCATAATGAGATCTTTGAGAAATCTTTTAACGCCACCTTCATAGCTCTAAATCCAAAAAAGACAGGAGCAGAAGAATTAAAAGATTTCAGACCTATTAGCTTGATAGGAGGAGTGTACAAAATCATCTCTAAACTTATCACTGAAAGGTTGAAAACTGTCATGGGGAAATTGGTAGATGAACACCAAATGGCCTTTTTGAAAGGAAGGCAGATTCTAGATGCAACTATGTTGGCCAATGAACTGGTGGACTCTAGGGTGAAACAAAAGACACCTGGAATTATGTGTAAGCTTGACATTGAGAAGGCCTATGACCATGTCAATTGGAATTTCCTTCTTAAAATTCTAAAAGATATGGGGTTTGGCAACAAATGGATCAAATGGATCAGATTTTGCATATCCAATGTGAAATTTTCACTCATCATAAATGGGAGCACTGAAGGTTTTTTAAAGTCCCAGAGGGGGTTAAGGCAGGGAGACCCTATATCTCCCTTCCTATTTTTACTGGCAATGGAAGGTTTAAATCACATGATAAGGATTGCGAAGGGAAAAGGATGGTTGAAGGGTTTCAGTGCTCAGACATTAGTTCTTTGTGAAGCTGAGGAGACTCAAATCAGGCACCTAAGGGCAATTCTCACCATTTTCGAAGGTATTTCTGGATTATATGTTAACTGGAATAAGAGTTCCCTCTTTCCTGTCAATCAAGTTGACAATATGCAATCCTTAGCCGAGACTCTCGGTTGCCAAGTAGCTTCCCTACCTACAAAATATCTTGGAATGCCACTGGGAGCTAAGAACAAAGAGTTGGAAGTTTGGAATGAAGTGTTGGAAAGATGTGAGAAGAAGCTTACAAGATGGAAGAGTCAATATTTATCCCTTGGAGGGAGGTTGACACTCATTAAATCTGTGTTGGATGGCCTTCCCACTTATATGATGAGTCTTTTCCCAATACCTAAAATCATTGAAAAGAGAATCAATCAACTGAGAAGATCTTTTATCTGGCAAGGAAACAAGGAGAAGAGAGGGTACAACCTGGTGAAGTGGGATACCCTAACACTCAACAAAAAACAAGGGGGCCTAGGTATAAAGAATCTCAACAAACAGAATGAATGCCTACTACAAAAATGGTTATGGAGATTTTGCATAGAAGATATGGCTCTGTGGAGAAGGTTCATCACAGAAAAATATGGGCTGCTCAATCAGTGGACAACTGAGGAAGTTTTGGGTTCTTTTGGGTGTAGTGTATGGAAAACCATCAGGAGATTATGGACAAAATTCAACGGCAATATTTCATTCAGAGTGGGTGATGGAGTGAAGATTGATTTTTGGAATGAGCTTTGGATAGGTGATGATACTCTAAGAAGCACTTTTCCTCAACTATACATCATAAGCCTTCAAAAAAATGCCACTGTATCTCAGGTTTGGAGCCAGCAAGGGTGGAACCTGATTTTTAGAAGAGCTTTGAATGACTGGGAAATTGATGGAGTAGCAGGCCTGCTTCAGGTTTTAAACTCCTTTTCAGGTATCTCTATGGGGCCAGACAAACCAGTTTGGAGTCTACATAGTAGAGGTTTTTTTACCGTAAAATCTTGCTACTGGCAGATGAACAACAGGCAATCTTTGATAGATATATGGCCCTGGAAGTTAATTTGGAAAGTCAAAAGCCCACTGAAAGTTTCATGTTTCGCTTGGCTTGTGATCAGAAGAGCATGTCTAACTCATGAGGTGTTACAAAGAAGAGGTTTACATATTTGCTCAAGGTGCTTTATGTGTGATCAGGAAATAGAGGTAAATAGTCATTTGTTTCTACACTGCAAAACAACTGCAAATATGTGGAACATGTTCTTACGTATTCTGGGAGTAAGTTGGGTAATGCCTAAAACCACCCTGGAGCTACTCAACAGTTGGAAAGGAATTGGAAG